>UXGD01002024.1:0-29095 GCA_900474315.1 Torymus auratus
GAAGGTGTGCTCGAAACAAATTTTTCAAATCGTGATTTCGGGTTTTGTCGCAACTTTGATGGGATTTGCACATATATCTGATTTGGAGTATATATTTTTTCAAGTACAGATATATACATATATATCCGCGACTATCAGGCATTTCCTAATCTTCGCTTTAGCACGTTCGGCGTGTCGTGCTATATGGGCATTATACGCGCGTGTCACGAGTTATCGCGACATGACAAATTATAGGGAGACAATAAATTCACCAATCCGGCCTGCTACTCTGGCGCTGTTGATCTTTTTTTTTTTTATTCTTGTCAATTATCTTTTCTATATGTCCACAAATAGATGGTTGAAAGGAATGCTCGATAAGAAAAAAAGTATATAGCTTACTAAATTTCCAGGTATTTATTGCGTCAATTAGATGTTTCAGAAGAGTACACGTTTAGAGTGCAAATAATTACCGATTATAATCATTCAAAAACTTGACAAATACACATTATTCTTCGTCTCACATTTAAATGGAAAATCTAATTTTAATGTTGCTTACGTTAGCGATCCATATACAATGAGATCACTAAAACATATTTAGGTACGTATTAACTTCCTCATTCGGAGCGCGCGATTGTATAACCCATACGCGATAAAGCGGCGTTTCTTTATCAAACAAAGAGCCAGACACTCGCTCTGCAATAATAGCTAAAAATACAACTAATAGAATTCCCCAGCGAAAAATCCACCACCCAGAGATATATATAACACCACCGCAGCAGCCTTTTATCAAATTGAAAATCATTCAATCGCGCGGTGTTATAATCCAAAGTTCAAACCCCTATACTTTTATAGCCCCAGTTATTCATACCTCTACAGCACGAATTCGCGTCCATTGTAATATACGCGCTGCACATTCTATACGCACATATCCGCCTAATGCACCTCGTAAAGCTTTAGATATATACACGCGCGCGCGGCGTCGTGCAATTTTTCTAGAACCGCGAAAAGCGCGCGGGGCCGGCACGTTATTATTGCTTGATTTACTATATACATATATATGCGTGGCCGCGCGTGTGCATATTATACGCGCGGAGAGGTGCACTTACGCATATTATTGTCGGAAAGAGAATGTTACCGGCCTTCGCCTCTCTCTCTCTCTCTCCGTCGTCTATATACATATACCGTCGCAGCGGTTCAAGAATTCTTTTTCCCGCGGAACGAGATATATATACATATTACACACACTACACAATATGAACTCGCGTGCTGCACCGCCCTTTAATCGATCTAAGCGTCTCGTTACACGCCTGGAAGAATGTCTCGCGCATAATGACAGTATATACGCGCTGCGATCGCGAATGTGTGGGTATAAGGTGCACCGTAGAGAGAGAAGCCTGTCACTCGGCACATAGACTGACGAAACTCTCGCTGTGCACCGCGCGCCAGAGTATATCGATTTATCTCGAATATCTTTCCTCCCCGTGTATATGTGTCTGCAGCGCATATATATACTCACACGTATAAGCGCCTGATCTTTAATCATTTTAAGCGACTGGCGAGAGCGCTGGTGCTGTATAGATATATATGTATACGTAGGCGTACGTTAACCCAGGGGTTAAGTGTTATATTCTACTGGGATTTTCTTTCTCTCTCTCTCTCTTGTCAGTAGTTAGATCGCAGTCGATAATCTCTCTATATGTGTGCACATGTATATGTATATAAGGATTTTTCCTCGTGTCTTTATATACATGGACACGGGCTGTTGCAAGTGTACGCACTTATACACAGTATAAGCATGACGATTAAAATTCTTCGAGTTTGCGGCACCGCGTTTTTGAATTTCCCCGACGAATTGAGAAATATAACGCGCGGATTCCTGACTCGAAGTTTGTTTGATGAGCTGGAACATGAAATTTTCCAGAACGTTCCTGGCATACGTCCAGATTTGTTTTATCGACGTTCGATTGATTTTGTCAATATATCCCTCTTTTCCTCAAAGCAGACATCAAGCAACAACCACCGCATATAATTTTTGCACGTACATATATAATACAGCTCTCTTCCAAGCTCGACGAAAATCCATTAGCTATCTCTCTCTCTTTTTCAATACACCTCGGGGGCCGTCAAATATTGTTCCCCTGCGGGATAATCCTCGAGGCGCTCCACTTATTATACCGCGGAAGAATACGCGCGCGAGGTCGTCAACGAGTTTATATACATGTATGCCGACAATAGGGAAGCGCGACACAAAGCCCGACGCGGCGCGCTAAACTGAAAATACCAGCACCGACAGCGCGCCTTTTAAATGCTCTCCTTTTCGAAAAAAAAAGAATCGTATATGCGCGCGTTTAAAATTCAAGCTAGGGGGGCAAAATAAAATTTTGATCGGCGAGTTACGTAACGCGAGAAGCGACAAAAAGAAAAGGAAAAACGCGCAGACGATCGGGCGAATTGATCGTGGGTCGGGAAATAAATATATATCTGGATAACAGACACGAGTGGCTGTATAATGAGGGCCGGGCAAATTGTTCAAATATTAGTTTATATGAAGACGTGGGCGGGTCGCGGAGCTCTACATTATTGCCTTTTCAATAAACCTGGCGAGCGCGAAGTATACTGTCGTAAGTCGTCAAAACCGCGGCCGCTTAATATTCATACGAACGACGCCGATCAAGCGCGCTGATTTTTTTTCTATACTCTCTTCTCTCGAATCTTATCTGTTAAATCAGCCTTCGAGAGAGAGTATGGCGTAACCTCGGCGCTGCAGCAGCAACCGCGTAGCATTATATATTCTTTTCTCGTTCGGCAGCCTATATACGTCCGAAAACGATAGGAAAAATAAGACTATAGTTCCCATATACAACGGACGCGGTTAATATACACGCACCGACGCAGTCAGTGACCCGCGCGCATTGAAGTTTCCTATACGCGGCTGCTGCGCGCGGGAGATCGGTTATCGAGATTTTATGTAGGGAACAGGTTAAAAATATATATATATGTCCAGGTGAACTATCCCCCCCTTCCCCCAGAGAGGTTGAGCCGCCGTTGCGTAAGAGCGCGCGGCAGGTTCTTGACTCTCGTTGTCATCTCGCGCGATTGATTAATCGTGCAATGTCGGTGTCCTGATTGTCGTGTCACTCATTTTCATTGGTTTTTCATCTAATGTTTTAAAAACTGTAAGTGATTAAAATTTTTGAAAATTTACAAATTTTTGTTCTTTTGTTTTAATTATTTTAATATTAAAAATGTTTTTATTAACGCGCTGTCGTATTTAAAATTTGGTATTAGAAGATAAAAGTGTCAGATCACCATCATTGTCTCCACCTTTAGTCCCGAACTTAGACTTAACCTGCGGAAGATATTTTTACTCTCAAGTGTTATTCATCGGTCTGGGATAATTAAAACTTATCTGTCAAACGATTTCGAAACGATAAAGGATAAGGAATGGATATAAATTACTCACACATACATATACGATATAAAGACATTTTAAAAGCGTTAAAATAAATAAAACAAATCGTTTGGATAACGTTATAAATATCACGTTTTCTTAACGTTTTTAAAACGCGTGCATCCTATTAGGGATTGGTCAGTTACGATGGATGTATAAAATCTATGGTGCCTATATACTACGAGAGATACGTGGGTTGATGTCTGGTGAGGGGGGACGAATTTTTGGCTGGAAAAAATATTTTTGCATCGCTGTAATTCAGTTATAAAACTGTAACGAAAAGTTTCCAATGCGATGTAGATTTATTATTCGCATTCAACAATATATAGAATTACAGATTTTAACATTGAAGAAATCGTTTATCTTCGGAATTACAAATTCTTTTTTTTTAGCATCTCTGTAACAAACTTTATACATAACATGTTCACATAATATTCAGCCTCAACGAAAAATTCGAGAAATTTGCAATACTAAATTCGCACGAATTCCAAATTCTGATAAAAATTCAAAAACAAATATGAGTCAACATTTCATCATAGCATTGAATAGTACGTAATCGTTTAGAAAACGTTTTTAAAACATACTTTGAAACGTTTTAAAAAAGCGGTTTAAAAAGTTTTAAAAAAACGGTATAAAAATGTTTGAAAAATGTAAAAAATGTCCTCTTTTCAAAGCATTCGCCCGTTTTTATAGCGTTTTAAGAATGTCTGAAAAATATCATCAAACATTTTAAACGTTTATTTAAAATATAGCTAAAAAAGTGAATTTATATGCTTTTTAAAGCATTTGCGACGTTTTAAAAATGTGTGTAGAACATTTTTGAATGTACAAAGTATGTCTCAAATAAATTTTTACGTTTTTAAAACGTTTTAAAACTGTGCTAAGATTATTTAAAATAGGTACATATTTCGTAATACAACTATGATCGGTAGGTGGCGCACGACAATACATGAGTAAATTTGGTTTAGGTTATAACAAAGTCAGCAAATAAGGATGGATGGCGGAGATCGGAGTGCGATACTCTTATTTCGCTTACCACAAATTTCCTAAAACTAGGAACCACTTTTAACAACATCAAATAAACATTTTAAAATGTTTTAAATACATTTTCTTAGAAGTTCTTGAAATGTTTTAAAACCATGAGAATGTTTTAAAAAGTGAACATTATCCACGTTTCAAAAATGTTGTTAAAAATATTCTTTTTAAAAAAAATTTTAAATTCCCTTTTTAACGTTACGTTCTATTAGGATCCCAACAAATCACCACAAACCTCCAAATTCCTATATACCTACAACAATCTTGACAAATCTCCACATAATATTTGCACGCACCATACACCCAAATCTTAATTTTAATAACTTAATTTACGGTGTGAACCAAAACCGTCGCGCGGCATAATACAACCGCCTTACCGCGCAATAAAAACACGACTCTCATCCCCTCCGGAGAACGTCCGATTCACGCTGCACCTGCATGCTGGCGCGAAAAGGCAACGACGTCCAACCCCTTAGCCCCAATACACACACCCATCGAACAATAGACGCGCGCAGCCCTAACCCCGCTGCAGCGTCTTGAGAACTTAAGAAAAAGTCACACTCGCCAGCGTCCGAGACAGCGAGAGATACACTCTCAAGGAAGAGAGAAAGAGAAAGAGGAAATCTCCCTTCGTCGTCGGTGCACAATGCGCGCGACAATACATATAATAACGGTCGCCGGCGTCTCCTTTTTCCCATGGCCTATATGCTGCTCTCGCACCTATATAAGACGTTACAGAGAAGAAGAAATCGTATCTCGCCCCGGCATCTCTCGTAATATTTTCGTCATCTGCGCCACTACCCCTCCTCTCTAGCTTTACCCCCGATCAAAGAAACAGGGACACCGGCTGCAGCAGCCACATAGAAAAAAGCGCGTACATCGCACCCTCGCCTCTAGGATTTTCCCAAGGAACCCAGCCAGTGCGGAGGAGAGAGACAGCCTTAGAAGAGAAAGAAAGATTCTCTCTCTCTCTCGTCTTTATATACGCGCCGACGTGATCGCGCACATATGGGGTGGAATAATCCGGCGCGCCAGGCGCGGAGAGTTTTCAACAGGTATATATACACACAGACACGCGATGCAGCACGCCTGCAGCTCCGAAAAAGCAAAGGAACTCGCTCGCTCTCCTCACACACACACATAACAGGTAAAACAGGTTTGTGCGCGGGCGTCCCGGCTACTACCGACTACTACTACTACTACCAACTCTACCTGCGGAAGAAGGGAGCTGGAGGAAGGAGAAAAAGGAGGAGCCGCACGACGCGACGAAAAAAGGTCCCTCTCTCCGAGAGAGGAGGGAAAAAAAATGAAAGGAGACCGCGTATAGTGCTGCGGATATATAGGATCCCGGCCTCGGAAGACTCGCGAGAGCGCGTGAAAAAATTCCGGTGATGCGGCCGGTGGCGACCGATGGCTACCTACCTACCTGCCGCATGATTAATGCCCGACGGCTATACACATTGTGCATTGCGCGCGCACTAGCTGGCGAGGAAGTCACGCGCTTTTTTTCGCCCTTGGGTAGATACTACGTGGAGATGTGGTGTATAAAGAGGTTTTCGGAGATGCGGCGGGGGTTTCGGAGTTATAATACGGATGTAGGTATATGTAGGAGAGAGAAGGAAAGGCGTAACGGTATGTTGAGATGAGGAATGTGTGCGCGGCTAGAGAGAGAGAGAGAGATTGGTGCGAGAGGGAAGGATTGCTCTCGGGTGGGTGTTGTTTTCGGAGTGTGTAATATGTATATTCGGTCTGAATACTATTTGGGGGCATTTAAATACTGCGGATCGGTAAATTGTAACCTGCATATTCGACGAGAATTTCGTTATTTTTGTTCGTCGTTTCTAATTCTTGGAAATATAATTGAATATCGCGGTACAACGTCCTTTGATCCGCCAACAACGTAATAAAAAATCACAATAAGTTATCAGGCTTTCTTGCATCGTTTCCAATCTCGTTTGTATATATGCATAAAGATAAATATTTAAGAAATTGTTTCAGCCCCTCATCGTGTGCCTCAATTCGCTCATAGTCGCCGTCCCTCCGAATAATCATAATTGGATAGCTTTGCTCTCAACGTGTGTATATATATATATATATTTGCAATCACATATTCCCCAACTAACATACAATACATATATACACGGCCCGTCAAAAATCCACTTGTCATCCATACCCCAAAGCGTTATTATGACGACTTCAAACGTTATTTCCTCCTCTCACCCCTATACTAAAAAAAAAAGATCCTCGCATTCAACCTCCCTCACTCTTTTTAAACGGAAAAAAGCGGAGAACCTCCTTCACCATTTCTCCGAGAAATTCGAAAATAACACGCTCGAAAGGATCCCTATACTCGACCTCCGAGAGATCATAAAAAGGCGATCCCAGAGCGGTCACACACACACACGCGTGCGTTTGGAATTCGTTGGGGGCGGAGCATAGCGCGCATAGCTCACGAGGCTACGAGTATTTCCGGCGCGGGGGCTGCATTCAACCCGGCGATCGAACTCGGAACTTTGTTCTCGAGAGTCGATATATAAGTATGCCGCTCATCTATAATGAGATCTTTGACGCGTCGTCGCCGCGTCCTCGTCATTGTCGTCGAAGAGAGCATAAGTGCCGTGCGTAAGGATGATGTGTATGGGATAGGTATGTGCATGATAACTCAATTCTGACGCGTGTACGACGTGTACACGTGTGATGACAGCGTCGTACATTAGGTGTGTGTGTATGATGATGGATTTCAATATGTGATGTGTTTCGGAAGAGTTATTGAAGGCGAGAGTAGTTTGTATAAAATTTGGGAAAGGAAAATGACGATGAGTGGTTTATGTCGATATATAACGCAGCTTTTTTGAAAAAGCTATTACGTCAGTTAGTTCTTTTGTCGAGAGATACGTTACGAAACTTATTATATAGACGCCTGTGTTGACTTTGAATTTCGCGACCAAAGTTACAACTCTAGGGGGAGGCAATGACGTTGGCATATATTTCAAAACTGTTCGAGAATTGAAATAAATTCATTCGATTGTTATATACGAAATTGCGATCGAGCGATATTGTGTACATGTAAAAAAAAGTAAGCTGTTACTAGGTTAAACTTTTCCGCGTTGCAGTGCATGTAATATACAAATTCATTTCTTACATCACTTTAACCTCTGGGCTGCCGGAAAGTTTAAATGTAGAATCTATATCTGTGATTGGAACTTTGTACATAGGTTATATCTAAGATATAGTGATAAGGTTTTCTAAGGGGACTGAATCCCCTCATATCCCGGTAGTTCTAAAGGTTGAAAAGGATAAAATTGCGCATCTATAATTTTCTTTCTTTCGAGAAATTCCAAAGAAATTTATGCCCTTTTTAGAAGGTTCGCTTACAAATCAGTAGTGCAGAGACACAGTGTAGCGCGCTTGAAATGCATTGTTTCGCTTAGCATTTCATAGTCCAAGCCGACTTCGAAATAATAACAGTTACTTACATGTGTTTCGTGCGGTAGACGAGCGGCATACGAAATAGGAAAAGAAAAAAAAAATGACTGACACGTTTATTAATCATATACCGCCCCTGAAGAATGAAGTTCATTTGGGATTCCATCCGCGTGTATAATATAAGGATCAATAAAGAATTTCAAAATCTTTTAAACTTATTTATATTAAAATTAAAATATCCTTAGTTAAATAGACATACATGCATGCGAATGCACACACAGTGTGATCTACTAAACAAGAAACGAAAAACGATTTGCAATCTGCAGTATCAACAATATATACGATTTAAACCTTTTTTTAAATATTGTTTCTCTTTACTCTCTAAAGTTGAATTAGTGAAAATTGCTCCACCCATTAAATTAGTGGAGGAATTTAACTTTAGAGTGTGCAATTGGAATTTCTGTTATTCTTAACACTTCTTTACTTTATTATAAACAAATCTCAAACTATTACTACAGTCATAAAAAAAATCAGTTGCCTTCCTAAACATTGATTATGTCAATCTCTTCTGCATTACAGCATATAAAAATACACCTTGCAACGTTAAACTGTACAACTGAACAAATCAATCGTTAAACAAACAAACCCCTCCACCGCCACATACCACTAGCACCGCAGCTTATTAAGATCCCCTCCCATCTCATATAGCCTTATATCGCGGCGCGCGCACCGCGAGTCACGGAGAAAAAAGCGGCGAAGAAGTTAAAAGGCTCTCTCTCTTTCTCTCAGGGCATCGCACTCTCACACATACACATACAAACACTCGGAGGAAGCGAGCGAGCGGGGCAGAATTTTTTCACGTATTTACGCGCGGCGCAGGCTCGTTAAGCCGCCCGGGCACGGCGGATCGACGATCATTTCAACGGCCCTCGCCGCATGGCAAGTGAGCGAGTAAGTAAGCAGCAGCAGCAGCCGCTCGCGGCGATATTTCGTCGCGAGGAAGAATTCAATTGCCAGAGAGAGAGCGAGAGGAAGGTTTTGAAATCCAGCGGGCGTGCGGGCTTCCGATCTTTCGCGAACCTTAACGATCGCGGCGCTGATTTTTTACGTTTTCTTGTGGGGGTGCGTGCCGAGGAAGAGAAGGAACGATTCTTTTCCTCGATTTGTGTGTATGTGATGCGTAGGATTTGAAGAGGTGTTTTTTTTTGGGGGGGAGAGAGGCTCTTTTTGTCGAGGGAATTGGGAATGGGATTTTCGGTGTTTTTTGAATTCCTGGTAGGGGAAAAAGTAAGTGGATGTATAGGTTATACGGCGACGATGCGTGTGCGACTGGCGATGCGTGAACTCTCGGTTTGGAACGGAACGAGGAAGAAGTGTTAGGAATGTTGGGTTCCTTACTTTTGCTGTTAAGTAAACTATAATGTTTTATATAAATTTTATATACCTTATATATGGAATTGTTATATTATATACACGTTTATGAATCGTAACAATACTTTTACTACTCTAAACTTTTCTCAAATAAGATATTCTTTCCTACGTACACGTGTGATAATTTGCCCAGTTACCCTGATATTAAATTTCCAAGAAAGTGAGTCTCCACGATACATTGTGCGCGATTATTACTATACATACAATAAAGTATATACGTATATACGTAAGAAACTGGAAATAGCCTTTTATACGCGTCACATAGACCGAAATTTTTTACCGATGCTAAAACTGAATAAAGAGATTCATGTATAATACAAGTGTGGAAAGCATGTATCTTTTGTCCACCGAAGCTCACATCACACACACGTGGCGCTGAATAGCAAAAGAACTTTGCTCAATATAGGTACGCGTCTGATCAAACTTTAACAACGTTCCTCGTGGCCGCATATTATCGCGTATTATTGACACACACTCGTATATTTTCTATATAAAAATGTATACATTATTATATTATTTCTCTCAAAAAGCTCAACATTTCACCTCAGCAGTACGATCAAACCCATAAACTTTCTTCCCCGATATACGACGCATCGGCAACATGCCAACTATAACCATGATGAACAAAAAATCGACGTTATAACCCGACCCCGTGCCTATATATCCCCTCATCTAATCTCCGCGCAACCTCTCTCGGCCATATAAACGCGAGAAGAGCATCAGCAGCAGCTCTGGAGCTCACACACACACACGCACACAAAAAGCTCGTCCATATATACACAAAAAGCGTTCACCGTTCCGAATCGACCTCGTCATCGCCTCTCTTCCCTCTCATCCTTTTTCCCTCCTCTCTCTCTCTCTCTTCTTTACTCTCCACAGCATAGCGCGCGCTCTCTCTCTGCATAATTAAAGGAATATAAGGCTTTTTTCGGCCGCTCGCGCGTCTTCCGATCATTTATACATATAATCCTATCTCGGGAGGATATCTCCCTCTCCCTCGTCGGGGGGGAGACCGTTTGAATTCCAACACAGCGCGCCGCTTTTAGATTTTATTGATTCCAGGTAGATAATCCTGGGCAACGTGCGCGTTATACACGTGTGCGTGCCGTCGAGGGGAACGAATGTACATATATATGTATATAAAACGTTGATTGTCACTTGTCAGCGCGCGTGTCCGATTGGTGTATATAGCGAAGGATTTTTATCGTCATTGCGATTTCGCGTCTTTTTGAGGATAAGGAAGTTATATTGATATGCGCGTGAGCGATGGTGGAACTGCCGCGCGCGGCCTTATTATATTATATATCTGTTGCGAGGCGCCGTGTCAAAACAAAAGTTAATTGCGCGTGTAAGCTGGGATCTTGATAACGAGCAGTGCGAGCTAGCGAGAACGCTGC
Source organism: Torymus auratus (assembly GCA_900474315.1). Lineage (NCBI taxonomy): Eukaryota > Metazoa > Arthropoda > Insecta > Hymenoptera > Torymidae > Torymus > Torymus auratus. Next base: position 10,720 of record UXGD01002024.1, read on the forward strand.
AGTATGTGTGTGTATTTAAACGGTTCATGAATTTAGATTTCATTTTTTTTTTCTTGCGAGGTGGTAATTGCTTTTTATTGGAGTATATGTATTTGTTTTGGACGTTCGAGAAGCTTGTTTCTTTTTGTCAACAGTCGTTGGCATTGTTTGGGTAATTATTCAAATGTAGTTAAAGTTACGTAATATATATGTAGAACGTCGAGAATTTTCTTTTATTATTTATTGGTGATCTTATATAGCAGTTCATTTGTTTACCGAGGAATCAAAAAATTTTTTTTTTAGCGTGTGCTAGAAAATATGGCGATTGTTATATCTTGTTGGTTCAACAAAATTAACATACATTTCGTGGTTTACAGACTTTATTTAACTTACAGCTTGGATACAATTAGTTAGATTTGATTTACATGATAAACTTTATTTCTATTAGTCAAACTTTTTTCTAAAAAAAAAAAAAAAAAATGATGTAAGAACAGAGTAATAAACACCGAGCAAACATCTCAATGTTCAAGACATGCCACGTATGAATAAATATTTAAGAAATGAAAGATTTTGGCATTAAAAATATCTACCATACAATTTAACATTCTAATATACCAATCTTCCACCAACCTGTGCCATACTATAGCTTCATCACCTTTAACATTTTCTCACCGGGCAAGAAAAAAAAAGTTCGTGCGAATTAAACGTCGCGTTAATTAGGCACGATCGTAACTCAGCCGAGCGCGTTGATGAATCATAAAAAGCTACTGATAAGGCGCCAGCTTATTGCGCGCTCGCGCCAACAGAAAACGAGCGGTTCCAGTATTATATATCCAGTTGATCAAGCATGTATGTATATGTGTGTATACATTATACACGCATACATTATTGGTTTTTCGGAGATCACGAATGGTTTCCTCGAACCGCGAGACTCTGGTTACATAAGAAGGCGGCTCGTTCTCTTTTACGTAGCGATTTTCGAGCAGAATGTGTGTATATATATTTTATGACCGAAAATTTGAGAAATATCTTTTTGGTATGATATAAGCATGCTAAACTTCCTACATGTATAATAAATGCATATTTTATTTTTGAGAAACGGAAACTGGAGTACAGGAGAACTGGTCTAAATCGGAACGCGCGACAGTATAATATATAGCTATATGTTGCCACTATCGACGGTTGGTTTGTCGTCTTTTAAAAGAACACTCTATCTTCATTATATAAATATACAGATTTGTTATATAATAGACTTCAAATATTCTTATCAATAAACTTCAAACAAGAAACACAAGCATGCCACGCGGCGCGTTATCCCATCGGCTTTAACATTGCAATAACTATACCTCACATTGTATATACACACACGACCCGAAACAACCTACATCATCGCCATGTTCCGACATCCCCGCTTTACAAGCTATTCCACCTGTATACATTTAAGCACCGTGAAAATCCCCCGACAGAATCCTCGGAAGGAACGTCGTCATCGTCCTCTCCGATCTCCCATCTCTCAGCAGGAAAAATCACCGCGCCCAATCTCGTTCTCCCCTCTTCCCGCGACGAATCTTTGGAATCCTCTTCACTCCGTGTCGGCATCGGCGATGTCAATGCATGCCCGGCGCTGCACCCCGGAACGAAGAAGAATATATATTTTTCATGAGAGGCCACGTGTATGTGCGTAATATAGGGTAGTGCTATACGTGTTTTTGGGAGACAGGAGGGTGTATAGCGCCGCGCGATGATCGCGCATACGCGCGGACCTTTGAGAAAAAAACTCTCGCGCGCCGCAGGGAGAGCACGGAGGAATGTTAAAAAACCAGTTTGCCGCTCTCTCGCGGCCCTGAGCCTTCCTTCCTCCTTCTCTTTCTCCTCCGCACTCTCGTTTTTTCTTTCTTTCTATCTCTCCTTCTCTTTCGGTGCTTCGAAGGTGCAGAGAGGGAGAGAGAGGAGAAAAGATCGGGTTGGTCGTTTTGGGTTAAGTGGATACGTGTATGTGTGTGCGAGGCTCCCGCGCAATTTCTAATTGGGCGACTCAATTTCCTTCCGCGCGTGTGCCTCCGATAATAAATTCAAAGGTTTCGTATGCTATACTAGTTGTTTCATTTTTTATCTACGCGTGTAGCTTGTTTGCTCTCGATAAATGAATAAGTCGTTCACTGGTGTAAATATGTGAAAAAAATCAATTTTTTAGTGAATATTCGTTTATTACGCGGTGAGAAAATTTATTCCACTGCTTTAAAAAGTGAATAGTCGATAAAGTATTAGTAGATTTTTTCACTTATACTCGTAGCAGTGAGTGACTTTTCACTAAGGTACTTATAGGTTTATGTATATGAGCAAATCCGCAATTTTCCCGCACTTAGAGGGTTAAAAAAGAAAAAATTAATTTGAGGAAAAATTGTACTTCTCGACAAAATTTGATCTCATTCTTTATGTTATAAAAGTGAAAATTTTCGAATACCCGGAAATGGTCTTGTGACACGGTTTTAAAAAATACTGAAGAGTATGAAAGGTGCCAACAAATATTTCACAAAAAAACCGATTAAACTAGAAGAAAAGAGCATTAACTTATCTGGTTTTGATAAAGTTACGTGCATTTGAAAATCGCAAAAAATGAATGATTTTTTCCGAACCTACGTAATTCTTAAAGTTTTGATCATATTTTAGGTCATTTTTCGCGATTTTCATGTAACTTTGCACATAACCAACTGATTTTAACGATCTTTAGCTCTTTTCTACGTTAATCGCCTTTTTTGTGAACTATTTGATGGGCCCTTCATGAGCTATTGTCTAATCATCAGTGACTACTTTTCATTCATTTTTCAGAATTTTTCAAAACCGAGTCAACAAGACCATTTAGCCGTGTTCGAAAATCTTTTCTTCTATTTTATAACCTAAAGAACGAGAAAAAAACATTTTTAGACGTCTGCCTCCAGATTTTGTTTTTTTATTTTTTTATTTCTTTTAATCCTCTATGTGTAGCCAAATTGTGGACTTGATCATATATATATAACAATGGCGTTACACCACGTCATATGATTGTTTGACTTCAGGTATACGTAAACGAGGAAATGCTTTTTTTATTGCCTGGAAGCTGGGTCAATAGATTATTGTTTTAAGATCAAATATTGACTAAGAGTCTGTGATGTTTTGCGCGTAATTTCTGGAAGAGCCATTGTCATACAAATTTTGGGGAAACTTATTCCTACGACAATAGTATATAGACTATTTTTGTAAAACGAATTGAATGGAAGAAGGACAGAGATATGTGCTCCCGCGCCAATTTCTAGATAATATATTTACGGGGTACTTTTCCGCTTGTTAAATTAATTCAATTTTTATGTTAATGTAGGTCATCGCTGTTATTCAATTTGTTGGAAATAATAGGATCTTACCGGTATGTTTGATTTTGGAGCACATTTTATCGAGAATCGCTGCGGTTATAGCTGATAATTAGGAATGAGTAATTTTCATGCAAACAAGAGGTATTCAAAAATCCATTCATTGCGATCAATTAAAAAATGATTTCATACTATATGCAAATTGCGATTATTATTATTGAAGTGAAATATTGAGTATACCTATATTTTTAAAAAATAAGGGAAAAATCGGATCAGAAAGTTTAGCTTCACGCACGGAATAATTTGCATGACAATAAATCCAGTTGATATAATAAATATTGTAATCAAAAGTGTACTCAAACTCAAACGAAAATTCAAAGTTCAGCATATAATCAATCCCATTCCAAATACAGAAATAAAAATCTGTTTAGTGTTATAAACCACACCTGCGCAAACAAACTTTAATAGCCCTCGTAATCCTCTGCGTTCTCAAATCATCCTCGTATATAATATCTCAGACATCTCTTAACCTCTATCCTAAAATTCTTTTTGCGCATATACAACCCTATCCTCGTTCTCAAACTAGCAGCACAAACACATACACATCCGTCATCTGATCTACCGAATATGCTAATATAATTCTGAGACGAGTCGATCTCGCGTTGAAAAGGTGATGATAATAAATCACTCATAAACGTAACTACATGTTAGGTTCAACGCACCGCTCACGTATCATCCGTGACATCTGCGCAACAATAGCCGGGACGTGAGCGTCAAGGCCGCGCGCGCGTTGATCATGTGCATGCTTTAATTCTGTCTGTGGAAAGTACGTGTCAAGAGCGAAAAAGAAGAAAAAAATTCCAAGCTTCCACACACAAGCCCGTCGTCGCGCGATTCCTGTGTGCACAGGTGTACAGCGACAAAAAGATACCGCGAATCGTACGGGTTCGTCTGTGTTTTCGATTCGATTGCTTCGTGTTCTAACGCGCGAGCGATTTCGTCGCGATTGAGGATTGGTCGATGAGGAATTTTGAGCTTTGGTACAGGAGGAATGAGCGCGGATGAGGTGGGCAATATTATAGAGTAGGTTTGATGTGTCGCGGATAACCGCGTGATATCGGATGAATTTTGACGGTTTATTGATAGATTAAAGCCGATGTAGCCGAAGAAAAGAGTTATTGACGTATGCATAGCGTTATTTTCGCTCGCTTTCTTTAGGTCGGATTAAAATGATGTTTGTTCTGCATTAGCATGAGATATTTCTAAAGAGACACGGGGTACAATTGTGTGTACCGCGTACACACGTCGAAGCGAATTTAATTTTTGAATTATTATTTTTAGTGAAAATTTATACCGCGCTAATTATTTTGGTAGCCGCAAGAATCTTTAATTTTTACTAATAATTATTTTATGTTCATTAATGGAATAAGGTAAGTTTCTTTATTTAAGAGTGTAATATTACATATTTACGGAGGAGCGGAGAAGAAATTCATTGAATTAGAGATGCGAGTCTTGCATACATAATTGTACCAGAAAAATATAAATTGAAGGAAATATATGTATAATACTAAAATTACTCTTTTACATTAATAATACCAAAAATCCTTATGGAAAATAAACTGTTTCAAATCAGTTTGTGTTTCTATTCTTAAAAAACGATGGCCAGATGTTGTAAAGCGTTTAAAGATTGATTTTTATTGGTCTGTAAAGAATATAGACGCGAACATTTCCTATTATATTTCTATACATTTGAAATGTTGAAATCGAATTTAACTATTTGAACTATAAATAATTAAATGAAATTAGAATAAGAAGATTAATTTTTTCATGCTTTGGAAAATTATCTGATTATCCCATCATTTAAGCTAATTAAAATAAAAGCCTAATGAAAAATTATATATTCATAACGTCAAAAAGAAAATAGTACGCGCACAGCGCGTTTGGACTTTCCTAGTAAGATAAAAAAAGAGAGAAAAAAAATTATCTATAGTTTATTGAATTATTATATTTTTTTTGGAGTCGCCTCAGTATAGCGGCGTCACGTCGATCAAAGAAGATAGGCGAGATGCAGAGTCTCTTCCTATAAAAAAAGAGGAAAGTACACGGGCCAGCGAAAAGGCTTCTTCGTGGCGATACAGCAGTGAATTCGAATTCCGTTGCTTCTAGGAATATTCTTTATTAAAAAAACAAATGATGCTTTTTGACTCTCTCTTTCCCTCCCTTTATTTTTTACCCAACGCTATACATACTGTCAGAATCGTTCGACCCATCGTGTAAGTAAGTTGGCTGTACTGTTCTTTTCAAGAATTCTTAACAAAATAATTTCAAATCGGAACTTCTATTTAATGTTAACCATTAAGTATAAACTTTCAAATTTCCTTGCATATAAAATAACACAATACATATAAACTTCCAGTACCCCACCTCGCTCTGTTATCATCCCCGGAGGCGAAAACAAAGAACCAACAAAAAAAATTCGCGCTTCGCACGTTCACTCCTCCCACCATTATCCGTTCACCAACAAAAGCGCAAACTTCTTATCTCACCCACGCGCACGTACATGTATATAATACCCACATACACACAATCGACAGCCCGGCGCTCAGTCAATCCGACTCCGTAATTCTGTGCATACCTATATATACACCACTCGAATCGGAAGCGCGCGGCTTGCTCGGCGAGAGAGAGACAGAGGAAGCATACCACAGCACGGCAGTGCGATTTTGCTGTTGCTGCTGGAACAGCGAAGGCCGACAACTGTACGCAGCCTCTCTCACCCGCGAGAGCTTGCGTCATCACGGATCTCTGTGCGCGCGAGTTTCCTCTCTACCTCTCTCTCTCGCTCCCTCAATATTCCCCTTCTCTCTCGTTTCGGAAGCACACTGTGCTCCGCATATAGTATATATATGCATATACTCATATAATATTCCGTCGATTCTCTCTCACTCATTCGCGAGATGCCGCAATTAAGACTGCGAGCGAGCGATGGCACGCTTATGTAAGAGCGTAAAAGTCGAACACAAAGGCGCCGAGTGTGCCATTCGCGCGAGGCGGGAGTTGCTCAACGAGACTACGACGACGGCGGCGTTCCTATAAGCGCACGCGCGCGCTATGCTCCGGCGTTTTAATAATAATAAAAGGATCGTTATTATTAAGCGCCGCGAGAGGAGGAGGAGGAGGAGGAAAAAGAGCGTTTGTCTTAGGAGAGCGGCGCGGTGAGGCTTTCGCAAGATAATACACACACAACTTCTGCGAGCGAGCGAGCGTTGCGACAGACAGAGACGGCAGTTAAAAAGTTTTCCAGAGATGCTGCGAGTTGCACATGCGCGCATACCGCGAGATAGTATATGAGAGAAAGAAAGAGAGAGAGAGATTCTTTTGTGGGAGGAGAGAATTGGTGGGGAATCGCGATTAGGAGGGAATTGACGGTATGATTGAGGTTGTACACAAAAGTTTCGGGATTTGGGATGGAAGTATAGAACGGTGGTAGGCTTTTTAAATGGATCGAAGGAGGCAGGTGGTGTATAGACAATGTGGCATTGATTTTCACGCGTTTTTTAAATTAGCAGTAGATTTTATAGAAGTTACTTAATTATGCATTACACCTGTTAGCTATATATTCAACGTAAGAACTAATTAATAATTTAAAATAAATATATACTCGGAATGCACCAGACTGCAAACAAAAATCGTTAACACTCATATATATCTCGTAATTAATACAGCCAACGCATAAATTCAGCCATTATCCTATACGCACATATATTACAGATTACCGGTATCACGGCAAATTAATAAATACATATATTTCCCGGCACTTATTACACTCCCTCTTACTCTACCAGCATCACCTCGCTATTAATCACCCTCCATTACCTCACCTTTCGCGCGGCGCGCACCTTTCGCAACGACTTTTCCGATTCACCCATACTCAGACATTTCTCAAATTCTGAACTTACGACACGCCTGCTGCAGCCTGTAATCCCGCGCTGCAGCATCTCTCGAGTGGAAAAGCGCGCGCGCGCGGCTTCCTCGTCCCCTTCTAACGCGATTCTTCCTTTCGAAAAGGAGCTATAGCTAGCGAGGGAGCCACTCCTAGAGAGACTTTCGCGCGAGAGAGGTGAACTCGCGCGAGAGGGCTCGACCCGCGCGAGAGAGGAGCTGAGCGAATGTGTGTCACGATGTTGCAGGAGGAGGAGGAGGTTTTCGGATTTTTTTTTCTTCTTCGTGGTTGTAGGTAACGGTGAAGAAGGGATCGTTGATTTAATGGAGAGAACGAGCCGCTTCTTCTTCTTCTGGGTTTTTTTGAAAGAAAGAGTAGTAGTTTTTGTTGCTTGGATAATTATGATACTTGGGATGTGTACGGACCGATGTCTCGGTTGATTCTGCTGGGTAAGGTGAATTAGCGATCGTTTCTTTTTGTGAAAGAACAATCATCATTTCGTTTTCAAAAGTGTGACGACTTTTTTGCGCGCTTGAAAGTTCCCATTGCGCTTTAATGATCCGAAAAGTAGATGTAACATATAAGCTGAGAGACGGCTATATGTGTGCTGCGGGAATTATGAAACTATCTGGTTACACGCGCGCTTCCTACAAAGTAAATTTTCGAACACATGAGCAGGTACTACTTATGGGCCTCGAACAACTATAATCACCACCGTTTGATAGCTTATATATACATGTATATGTAGTATCGCGTTGCCGGGCTTTTACGATGTAGCTTCGGTCATGGTGGCCTGTTCAAAGTTCATGCGGATTTCCGTATAGACGGAATTCAATATTGTTGCAAGTAGAATATAACTTTTCGTCGTTGTACGTGGGAAACTTTAATCTTGCGTGAATTTGAACAAAAGCGTGACATTCAATTCGGGAACTATCGCGTTGGTTCTTTTCAATTCTGGGTAAGAATAAAAAACACGAAACTTTTAAAAAATAGCCAATTTTCGATTTTTAAAGCTTTTTTATGAATGATCAAATTTTTGTTTCGACGAAACTTATGTAAACTTATAATAACCCAAGGATTAATAATAACTTTCAACGAAAAACAATAAAATCACTCCGCTCACATTTTTTTTCCATGGAATACATATACAGACAATGCATTTTCCGCATACAAGCTCACAAACGACGCTTTGTTCGGAAAGCATGTATGCATCCACTTGACGCAACACGCATCCACGGTTATAAGTAATAATAAACTTACAGTATATCTGAACTTACGAACTTTTGCTTCCCCGATTATGACAGCGTGATTTGTTCGTGCGAACTGTTCGCGCATGCGCTCGCGCGATAAAGGAAAAGGAGAGGAGAAATTATCCCGGCCGGGAGAGATGCCATAACACGGTTGCCGCGGAATAATGGAATCCATTGTGCAGGAGATTTTATTATTTCGCAAGCGCGCGCGAAAAGGCTTGGCTCTTATGAAATTTCGTATCATTCGATTTTACGATTCGCCGCATTCGTATATTATACATATTTATTTATTGCAAACGTACTCATTCAGATATCCAGGGCAACGTGACGCGCGGAAGCGAATGTGATGGTTAAAAAAAACAATGACTTGTGAATTTGATATATTATATATCCCCGGGTTTTGTATGTCAATGAGAGAATATAGCGTTTTTATCCGGTGTTGGTCTTCTCAGTCAATATGACAAGTATTATTTTTTTATCTTGCAATTCTTGATCATATTGGAGTTACGCAGACGTGCGATAGTAAGACTTTGGATTATTAAAAAAGTCTGTGTAACTGCATAACTGCTTCTTTTTGCGTGGAACTCGCGTTATCCAGCTATTCGGGTTTAAGAATTTTCTTAATAATCGACTTGCTTACTGTCGTATGTCTACATAACTCCCTTACATTTTGTGTACCCTCCGCACCTGCCTCTTTGGGTTCATGAATTTTTAAAATAATCGCTTGCCTACAATTGCACGTCTACGTGCTTGTCCCTTCTACGTGATGGATCTCGCGTCCGGCCATTTGGATTTAAGAATTTTTTAAATAGTATAGTCATTTATTTATATTGTAAATAAATAAGATTAAAAACATTGGTCAATAAATTGTGTATAAATATAAATACAAATAAATCGTGCATATAATACAATAAAATAAAATCTGTAAAATACAATACGAATTTGGTATAGTCAACTAGAAGTTGTAAGTCTAATTCTAAATGATCGACTTGCCTACCGTCGCACGTCTACAGAACTCCTTTTTTTTGCGTGGACCTCTTTTCCCCCGACTATTTCTGTTATCAGTTTTTTCAATAATTGATTCGTGCACTAACTTACGTTTCCGAAGATCCCTTTTTTGCGGGAACCTCGCACCCCCTGAGTATTTGGGTTCCAGACCATTTTAAATGATTCACTGTTAAAAATGTCCTTAAATTTAAGAAACTTTTAAGTTGAAAATTTACTGAATTGTAAGAATAATGTAACTAAACATAATTTAATCTACAAATACATTAGGTTTAATGTAAAAACAATACAATTTTGGCACAAGTATAAATAAATGCCAAATTTGAAATTTGAATTTCTCCGCCATACATGTGCCGCCGGCCAGTCTACTTCGCGCGCGTCACCGCTAGGCGGCGCGACTCGTCCATGTGGCTTCACGTACCTAAGTAAGCCGGCCTGAGGGGATATAGGAGCGTGTCACTGACTACTCCGCCAACTTTTATCACTCGAACATCTCGTTAGTAGATGGTCATCAGCAACTACCGAAGTTTATTGAGTTAATAAAGACGCCTTTGTGTAAGAGTTAAATAATTGTTTTCATTTAATTAGTTATTATGATTATTTCGATAAATTATTACGACTAGAAAATGTTAAGTTATTTTCAAGACAAGACAAGATTCGTTACATATTGTATCGATTATTATCTTAGATATTGAGGCAAGACAATACAATATCAAGATTAATCTTGCTACGTCGTGCAGCCCTATTTACTCTGTGCTTGCTTGCTCGTCATTACTCATTTTTGAAATTTTTCTATTTTTCCACAAGATTACCATGATTAGAATAAATGTGAGATATTGGTAATTCGTGTCATAACCGATGTCGTAAATAACCGGTATTAATCGATTCAGATAAATTATACGTTGGGCCGCGCTGAAATCTAAAACCAAAGCGCGCGCGGATATATTCCAGATTCAGCCGCGATTTCAGGATTAAATCATAACGGATGAAAGTATCTATACACCATAAGCAATAAACAGAAACGATATTTCGCAAAACTCAGGCAAAGCGTGTATCACTTTATATTGATTCGGTCCAAACGATCCCCGATATACACACGGACAATCACCGCGGTAAATCCGATTTCAGGGCCACTCTCGCGCGACCGACTCTCCAGGAAGTAAATAAATCTCCTCCTACCTGTATTTTTCCCTGCGAAAATAATCAATTCAACCGGATTTATCATTTTCATTGTCGATTCATGTACTGCCCATCAATCCTTATATACCCGCCGGGGCTGCAGAAATATTCCCGGCTTGTGCGTCAAAGGTATGTTTACGAAAATAATGCAACGTGCTAGCTATTGTATTTATATATAGGAGGGCAAAAGAACGAGATGCAAATATTTAAAAATAACGAACAAAAAAGATTCGTATTGAAAAAGAATCAACTACAGTATTCTATGTATAGATTGTAATTCAAGTGTAAAAGATACTGCATGTGTTTGGTTTCTTAAATTTTTGAGGAAATAACAAAAAAATAAAGGTCTTCATGAATTATTCGATTCAATTAAACCGCTTTTGACTTTGAGACTGGCGCATGGTTAACATATATTTGGGTAACATATTATATTGACCAAATCTTGTATTTGTAACAAATGAACAAATGAATAATTGATGAAAACGTTTTTACGTTGTAATAAATTTTTTCTCGTTCGTTATAGGTCATACAATAGACGAGAAAATTTTCCAACTACGAAAACGGTCTTGTGACACAGTTTTAAAAAATAATCCATTTTTCTTATGGGAATTTAACATGGAAAAAATAAACGAAAAACAATTACTGACAATTAATTAATATTAAGCTCACAGGCGCCAACAAAAAGTGACCTCAAGAAAAAAAAGTAGAAAAAATAACTTTAATTTAAACTAAGAATGGTTAAAATGGGACGTCCCTGTGCAAAGTTTTGTGGATTTAAAAATCTCGAAAAATGACAAAAAATTAACGATTTTTAAGATTTTTATCGTTTTTGATCATTTTTCGAGATTTTTAAATGAACATAACTTTGCAGAGTTCCGTCCGATTGTAACGATTCTTAGCTTAAATTAAAGCTCTTTTCATCTACTTTATTTATCTTTTAATTTAAGCAAAATTGATGTGCGGCCAAATATGTATCACAAGACCGTTTTTCTATGTTCAAATTCATTTTTCGTCTATATTGTATGACCTATACCTATAGAACAAGGAAAAATTTATTGCAGAGTTGTGTCTCAACTTTTTTTTCTTTCTCGATTTTACGGACAAGTTAGGGAAAACTTTTCGTAGAATTGCGCATATACATCGGTATTTCACACTATACGAACATACTTCCCGATCTCTTATTTAATCTTTGTTCCTCATTGAATAAAAAAAACTCTAAAAACCTGCGACAGTAAGTACCAAATCATAATCCAATACTTCCGCATAATTTTTGCAGACCCCATAATCCTCCAATACCTTCTCATTATCCACACAATTTACGACTCTTCTCTAACCATCGAACTTCTTCATAGCCGGTTACAAAAATCCCCATCCTCCTCTCTCCGTACCATACCCATATCAATACCCAATAACTTACTCATAATTGGTCATCGACCCGCCAACGAATAATCGATGAATATTCAATACACTCCGCACTCTATGAGAAACCTCCGCTGCTACACATCTGCTTTTCTCTCTTACACACATATATACACGGCGACGTCTTCCGTTCACCGCGCATACACACACACGCTCTCTCGTCTCTCTATCTCACCTTCGGGGAACCGGTTGCGGAAGTGCCTGGCATTTCCGCGACGTCGATATCTACCGCTGATAACCGTGCGCGTTATAACGGATCTGTCGCTCGTATCCTTCTCTCTCTCTCTTTTCCGCATATAGACCTAGACGTCTTCATAGAGAGGGAGAGAGAGGAAAGAATGCGCGTCGGAGAGTGTATATCGCGACTTCCGAGGTCGCGCGCGCGGCCTGGGAATTTCATGTGTATATGCTGCGGTGGTTTCGGAGCGTAGCGTGTTCTGGTTTCATGGGTCGAGAGAACCGCGGCGGCGTTTAATTATGCAAAGCGAGCTATAAACGAGAGGAGGCGCTTTATAGATGCTGCGATGTGATAAGGACGGTTTTAGTTTGTATATAATATGTGTATGTGTGCGTGTAGAGTCTCGAGGAGGCGAGTTTTGAATTCCGCGGAGTATTTTGACACCGAGTGTGCCCGTGTGGCTTATTGCGGAAGTAAAGCGTGAATTAATAATTTTGCAATTTCGAAGGTATATGGAATATTAATAATAATCAATCTTTCTACTCTATCTTGGGATTGACGTGAACAGATTGTAAAGGTTACATCATCCAGAACAGAAACTAGATTTCTTTGTTAAAATATACATACGTTGTTCCGTGAATAATTTAAATAACGAAGTCTTATTATAAGCTATAGACTTAATAAATGTATATCACGGCTGTATAGGTTCTCGATAACTTCAATAATTCAAAACCAGATCTCACAATTAATATTCCAAACATGCATTCATTCGAGTGTGCCATGCTTATCCGCTCGCCGATGATAGAAATCCTGACAAATATCGGAGATTATATCACAGAAACCTCGCACCAACACATCAACTTTTTATTTTTGTTTCACCGCTTTCTTTTCCCAATCCCATTCGAAATATCCTGTATAAGCTCATCGCAGCGGATTCGTAATTTCCGCCCGAAAAAAGAACCTCATAACCCGCGCGCGATTGCCCAAACACACACAGTATATACTGTCGTCATAGCGCGCTTTATCTCATCGCGCCTGCGGACTAGTATTATTGTTCACGGCGGATGATAAAAATTCAAATGAGGGGTCATTATAATACATAGCGTCTCCGCGGCCGGAGGCGCCATGGAGCGAAAGAATGCGCTGGCGGCGGGTGCAAGGAAAAAGAAAGAGTTTGGGTTACCGATGAGGAGAGACACACACAGTGAGACTTATGATTTATGGCTGTGTATATAGCGTATCGTTCTGAAAATGCACTGCAGTTTAGTGTGTATCTGATTTCTCTCTATTTGTTTTTTTTTTGCGACTCCGTGAGGGTTTACGACTAAACCGATCGACGAAATCAATCCGCGATCGTAAGCCGCCGCGTTCATTGATTTCGTTTCGGGGTAATATAGATAAAACTTTATTGCTCCCTCGAGCCATTGTCGTTTCTGCACAATTCGTAATCAGTCCGTCGCGGAACTACGAACATCTTTTCCTCGATAAATAATTTATATACTTATATAGAAAAAGTGAAACCTGATGCCGGCCAGTTTGACCGCACACCCCAATAAACGATTTTCACTTGCGGAAAACTTGCGGCAATGTGTATAGCGCAATATCATGGAAACGGTTAATTCGGCGCCGTGTTGTATCGTCCCAGAGAAATTAAATACCCATGCGGCATTTCGTAATATCCACGCGACTGTAGGTTACTTGTTTACAGCGGTTCGTCGCTCCGTATTTTATACCCCGTATGTGTAAAAAAAAAGCCTGGCAATAGTCTGGCGACAATTTAGGGCTGCACGAGAGCAAGACAATACGATATTTCTATACTTATATTATCTCGCTCTTGTAAATTCTTCAAAATTTCTCTCTTGTCTTGGTCTTTTCAGTCAATATGAAAAAAATTATCGTCTTGTCTTGCAATTCTTCTTCATATTGTATTTACGCAGACATGCATGCATGTCTGTGTCTTACTGCTGCAACAGTAAGCAATTCCTTATTAAAAAAAGTCTGAAACCTAAATTGCCGGGGGGCGCGAGATCCACACAAAAAAGAGAGTTCCGTAGACGTGCAACAGTACGCAAGTCGATTGTTTAAAAAATTCTTAATAATAGCCAAATAATACCAAATAATAGCCGAAGGATGCGAGGTTCATGTAGAACCAATAGAAAATGAAGGTACGCAGACGAGAAATAGTAAGTTTTTTAAAAATTGACTCGTTCACTGACGCACATCTCCGTAGATTCCCTTTTTTTGCATGGACCTCGCGCACCCAGTGTTACTGAATTTTAAGAATAATTTAAATGAACGTAATTTAATTTACAAATTCACTAGTTTTAATAAAAAAAAAAACAATAAAATTTCGGCACAAGTATAAATAAATGCCAAATTTGAAATTTGATTTTTTCCGCTATATATACGCCACCGATCAGAGTCTGGTTCGTGCGACGCCGCTAGGCGGCATACGTTCTCCCTGTAACCTCACGTACCTTTGTAAGCCGGCTCGAGGGGATATAGGAGCGCCGGAGTGCGTCGCCAATCACCCCGCCAGCCTTTATCACTCGAACATTTCGTTAGAGATGATCTTTCCCTTTTTTTCTTTAACAATTGGAGGTTACATCCCCGTTATTATGATTATTTCGATAAATTATTACGATTACAAAATGTTAAATTATTATCACGAGACAAGACAAAATTCTTGACACCACAATCTTGATATTGTATCGAAAATTGCATATAAATATTGTATCGATTATTATCTTGAATAATGAGGCAAGACAATACAATATCAAGATTAATCTTGCTATATTGTGAGCCTCACGATATTTTACATTCGATATTCCTACTGCAACGTACCCCTGTGGATAATAAGACGGCGTGTGACCGAGAGAATTCTGGAGCGGGGGGCGCTAGGCGGGCGAGGAATTTTCGAGCTCCCAAAAAGGCGGTACGTGATTGGCTGATGGCGACTGTCGACCTCGTACTTGTAGCTAGTAGTCAAGGCCGATATTAAATCTTAATTTGGGAGCGTTTCCGAACAAGTGGTCTGACGGAAAAGTAAATAGCACTTTGCATAACAGTCTTGCACTTAATAAATCGATTTTTTACTCTTGAAAAAACTTGCCTGAGCTAACTTCCTGGAAGACTACTGCTAGACCGCTGCTAGAACAAAGAGACAAAAGTGGCCGTAACCAGACATTCGCCAGACCGCTGCTAGACTTTTGACAAACACCAGACTTCTTTTTTTTTACACGAGTACCCATTATATAGGTATAATAATACGAAAAAACGCATATTCTTTTATCGGTCAATTTAACTACAACGCGCCACGAAAATCAGCTTCTACTCCCCGATATTACACAACCCGCAACCAAACAATGCACACCATCGCGGAATGCGCACGAGCATGATCATCATCATCATCATCATCGTCACACACAATCAAAAAACGCATTCCTCAGCTATACGGTCTCGAACAAAGCCGCGCGGCTCATGCACTCGCGCACGCCTACGATATATCGCGCGATGCATGCAAACGTTATACACATTGCCGGCGTACGTAAACTCCCGTCTCGCTTGCGAAACTGCAGCCGATACATAGGTTACAAAAAAGCTCTCTTACTCCTCGCGATAATTTACGGCGCCCATTAACCCACAGCAAGAGAGGCGCGCGACTCCTCTTTAAAAAAGCTCTCCTCTCTCTTTCGCGTATACTCGCGCGCAGGTGAATTTTTGCATCCTCTCTCTCCGTCTCCTTTCGCAACTTGTGCGCGCGCGTCGTGTATATACATACATACACAGTGCAGGTCGCCCTCGGCGCGATTACGGCAATGCTCGCTCGGTCTCGAGCGGTCCTCCTCTCACCGTAAGGCCAAAAGGCGGCTGCTGCAGGAGCGATCGTCTCCCGGATGTGCGCCCCGACTGCAGCAGCAGCAACCGCAGCATCATTACCCGCTTGCGAGCGCTGCACCAACACACGAGAGAGAGATATGGCGTAACGCGTACATACAGGCGTGTCGCAACGCTGCATGCTCGCAAGCGGAGGCCCTTTTCTCTTCCTCCTCTCGTCTCTCCGTGCAGCGCCTTTTACTTCTTCTTTCACCTCTCGAGGAGAGGCGAGGCCGAAAGTGTAACCTTTCGCTCGACAAGTGCAATGCGCGAAGTATAGAGAGAGATGAGAGCTCTACAGGTCGCGAACTCTCTTGCGCAGGCGGAGAGTTCAATCGGTGCGCGCCCCCCGACACGTGCAGTGCAGCGCGCTTATAGCGGGATATATCGTGATGCGCGAGAGAGAGAGGATTTTTTTCTCTTGTGGGCGGTGAAGGAGGAGGAGGAAATTGAAAGTCGAGAGGCGAATGTGGGTAACGCCGTGCGCGCGGAGCTCGGTGATAACTGGATTCTCTCGTGCGCTCGTGCAAGTTGCGCAATAGGTCGCGCGCAAATGTTGAGTTGCGCAGGTTTGATGTATTATGAAGTATTTATATTAATTGGCGGAGCGGGTGTACGCGATGCGTGAACTCGTGCGGGGTTAATTAAGGATGATGGAAAGGCAGTCGCGATGGTTTCGAGTTTGATGTTTCATTTTGAGATATAGGATAATAGCGATCGGTTATTGTATAACCGCGTTTCGATATGACGGTAACAGATAATTTTTGCCATTTGTATACCACCTATCTACATCTACCGGTTCGATATCGTAAGCCGATGAAGAGTTTACGAGGAAGGACACTTTTTGATTTATCGGCCGGTACCAGTATATATAATAGCTACCGATTATATTGGGATATCGGTTTACAGAGAAGTGGATGATGGATATTATATTTAAAGTAAAAAAAAGTTTACTATAATTATAAACGTTTTTGATAGAAGGTGAAGCGATTGTTAACTGATTAGTTATAATCGGAACTTCTAATCGGGAAAAACAAAGAGAAAGATATCATACTACTTCACATTTCTCATCGGGTTCAGAGGAAACAGCTCGGACGATTCTGGTACGGTGTTTTATTTCCTTGTACAGCGCGATAATTCTGCAACCGAATTGCGGAAAATGTGAAAAATAATGTAAGCCACATCACCGCGTAACCGATTTATAAGCATATTCTATGTATGGACGCACCTTATGAAAATTAGCAAGATTCCGACGAACACTAGTCCATTTCAGCATTTGCGGCGAAGACTAACACGTACCAAAGTCGTAAATTATACCAGACATTTTCATCGCAGTTTTCGAAAATGTTCTCGTCTTCGTAAGGCGCGTCGGAATATAACGTATTTCATAATTAATACATTACTGGCAAGGTTTAAAACGTTCGCTGTCACTCACTCTTTTTACTCGACCCTTTTCTTAATTCTTTACCCCCTTTTTTAAACCTTTCCTTAACTCTATTCTTAACTCTTTTTAACCCCTCACTTAAGCCTTTACTTAACCCTTTAGTTAACCCCTTACTTCAAAGAGCTCCATAAAAAAAAGTATTGAACTAGTGCACTAGAGCAAGACAATACGATATTTCCGTACCTATATTGTCTCGCTTGTAAATCCTTGAATATTTCTCTCTTTTCCTGGTCTTTTCAGTCAATAGGTAAAATATTATCGTCTTGTCTTGAAATTCTTGTTCATATTGGAGTTACGCAGACATGCAACAGTAAGAAAGAACTTAAACAAGTCTGAAACCCAAATAGCCAGGGGACACGAGGTTCACAAAAAAAAGAGAGTTCCGTAGACGTGCAACAGTAAGCAAGTCGATTGTTCAAAAAATTCTTAAACCAAATAATATAAGCCAGGGATTGTGAGGTTCACGTAGAAGAGGAAGACACAGATGTGAAATAGTAACTATTTTAAATAATTGACTCGTTCACTGTCGCACATCTCCGTAGATCCCTTTTTTTGCAAGGACCTCGCGGACCTCCGGGTGTTGGGGTTTTAGACCTTTTTAAATGTTTCGCTGTTAAAAATGTCCTTAAATTTAAGAAACTTTAAAGTTACAAGTGTTACTGAATTTTAAGAATAATTTAAATGAACGTAATTTAATTTACAAATTCACTAGGTTTAATACAAAAACAATAAAATTTCGGCACAAGTATAAATAAATGC
>UXGD01002025.1:0-29085 GCA_900474315.1 Torymus auratus
AATCATAACTTTAATATGATTATTCGGCTCTCGTGGTATAAAATACGGTTCGAAACTGATGCGTAAGAAGATTTTTACCTCATGTGACTTTTCTCACTCGCTTCGCTCGTGCGAAAAACGTTACATGAGCTAAATAATCACCTTCCGCACCCGTATCGAAATGTACTATTTCTGACTCGGGTGAGGTATTTTCAGCAGCACCCCGTCTTGAAATAGCTCAGTTTCTCTCCCCTTCTTGCACAATGTACTATTTCCAGCTTATAATTCTCCGTATAAACTGATTTTTCAATTGAACTGAATCGGTTGGATCATCAGCATTCTCTATAATTTAACCACGCACATAATCAATTAAAATGCTCTTTTTGCAATTGGATTGTTTGCAGTGCAAACTGAGCAAAAATACGATTCCCAAAGTACTTCTTCAGGAATATCAAAACTGTTCAAAACTCAATCGCTGTTCCCTATAGGTCTCCAATGTAAATCACTGCTTCTTTTTCAGAGAAAGATAAAAAGGGGATCTTTTTATAAGAGAGAAAGAGATACCACGAGGTATGAGAAAGAAAGAGAAGGGTTGTATGAGCATCTCAGCAGGGCAACGAAAATGTCATTGCGTGAACGGCGATGTGAGTGGGTGGTAATCGTCCGGGGCCGCTTAATGCTATCACCGGTGACAAAAGCTGTCGATAAAAGATATAACCAGGCTGCAAGAGAGCTGGTGATTCTTTCGCACATGGGTAGTCAAGGAGACGCTCACTATAAGAGTTGCTAAGGAGGTGTTTGAGAAACAAAAGAAAATCTCTGAAAGAGAAGATACGATATCAGGCCGTTTCCATAAAAAATCCGTATTATGTGAAATAAATGAATAGCTCATTTAAATAAAGTCAGTATTATATCTTTAATCGCTCGCTAAATTACGTCAAGTATAGTATAAGTCCTCAATCAAAAGCCCATATCATCCGATACATCTTTCCCACCCGGATCCACCGTCGTATAAAAACTTGTCTCTCCCTCGAAGCTCACATCGCCTCTTACAAACCCATAACCATCTCTCGAGCTCACGACAATACTACTACTATACCCACCGCCGCTCTCTTCAAAACGCCCCAAAATTACCGTCCATCCCTTAACCCTCCCTCCACTCTCACCCAAGGGTCATCCTCTATTTCTCTCTCTCTCTTTCTCTGCGGCTTCTCGCGCGCGACACGCGAACCACTATGTACCTCGGTAACGATTCTCGAAATCATAATGGCTCCCTGCGGTCGCGGAACCGCGCCGATCGCTCGTTCCTTCGCTCTCGCGCAAGTCGTGAAGGCGCGAGAGTAATGAGTAAGAGAGAGATAAGCGGAGAAACGTGCGCCTCGAGGAGCGAGCGAGCGAGCGAGAGAGAGGGAGACTCTGTGGGAACATTTTTGCGAATGGCCGAGCGCCGCGCTGCTGCCCCGCGGGAGAGATATGGGATTCTGTTGCGAAAATCCATTACGCGAGAGAGAGGAGGGAGCGTTTAAGAAGCGGTATTGTGCGGGTATATATAGGGGATATTTTTTTTTCCTTCTTTTTTCGCAGAAGGAAGGAAGGAGGGATAGCTTTCGTGGGTTAATTGGTGCGGAGTTTGACGTGATTGGTATATTGAGCTGTCGGTCGTCGGTGGGGGTTTTGTTGTTGTTGTTCTCAGGTGCTTTTTTTTAATTGATGTCTGCCTGCCTGTGTGTATTTGTGTATTATAGGGATTTTTATTGATCGCGCAGTTTGTATTGTTATGTGGGAACGGAGTTTACGCCGGCGCGCACGGTATAATGGCCAATTCAATTATATATCCATATTAATATTGTCTCGTTAATGATAAACAAATAGGATAAAATTGTATATATTTACGAGCGAACGACGACGAGAGAGCGATTTATTATTTCAGATATATTTATACGTACATAACAATCAGGCACGCGCAAACAATGTGTTTCATCGTTACGAAATGTTATATATACCTTAATCCAGCGACAGCAGCTGCTGCTATATAGCTGATGGCAAAAACCAGGCCATCAGGCGCTCGACGCGTGTATCGACTTGCCCGTCGTGCCTACACATAGAGCAAAAATTGCCCCGTCAGAAACATCAATGCGCGAATTTTCGCCGGCCAGTTCGGAGGAATTTCACTCGTATTCGGGGGATAATTTGATCGCTGACACGCCTGTTATAATCCTCGGTTCCGCCTATAATCACTATAGTGCAGGAAATTGTATATAATGGTTGTGGCTAAGAATTGACCTGTGAAATTTAATTTAACCCTCATATACCTCAAAACTTGGTTATTATCAAGATTCTATATATACTGCATGTCAGCTTCGTAACTTGGCCTATACCCGCACGATTTAATAACGCTCAACTATGCGCGCAACACAACTCGAACTATGTCTTATTACGAACGGAGAGCGACAGTATCGGTACAAGAGAGACAGTTATACCCACGAATTGATTTAAACTTCGGCACGCGCGAGCGCATTCTTAACTCTATATCGATCGAAAGAAAAAAAAACCGTCTATCTCTCCTCTTTTTTTTTCACCTCATCAGAGGAAAGGAAAGGCCGCCGCCGCCGCCGCGGGGTATAGGTGAACTATACGCCTGCCCGCTATAAACTAGCGCACCAGGTCTGTACACCCGCAATTTCAAAAACATACCGTGTCTTCCCAGTAATTGACGAGCTTATACATACATACACAACGAGCGATGACTCGAGCTTTACATACATGCGTATATAGAAAAGAATGGTTTTATAACGTCGTCGTTGAGTCGAACCAGTTTCCCGCTCCACTTTAAACCCAACCAGTGCGGCTATACATTTCAACGCGTAAGGTACGTTTCTAATGGCATCTTGAGAATGGTAGGGTATAGGAAATAAATTGTTTACAGCTAACCTAAGTACAAGCACTGTTTTGGACTCGGTACGAAACCGGACTCGCTATACCGTCGCCGCGCCGGTTTAATTATTGTCGTCGCCTCGCGCGCCGCTCAAATGGATTGTTTCCTGCATTCCGCGAAAAGCGAGTATGTATGTATATATAGCGGCTGCTACTGTGCGTTACGACTCGCGGGAAAAATTGATCGCGTTTCCTGCAAGAGAGCGCGAGAAACTTATATACGCGCGGAAGTGTATACACACGCGTTACATATCGATTAGGTATAATATACGTGCGCGATGCCAGTTTGTGAATAAACAAGTGCACGAGAGAGAGTGACACGTTTGTCGTCGAGAGCGCACAGCTGCAGTTTGGTAAACTTTTCGCGAACGAAAGTTGGTTGCCGTGTTTCGACGAGGAATGTACGTGTGCGATTATACGACGCACGCCCGGTGTGTTTTCGCGCTGACGGATTTAACAACACAGATATAAGAGCATTTTTGGAGAGCAGAGTAGGTAATATACTCGCAAATATCGCATTAACAACCGGCGTAATTGCAAAAACTTGTCGTCTGCGCGGCCTCTCTCTGCCGGCCCGTTGTATATGCATAAACAAGCGTTAATTGTACTGTACTGCTCGTACTACCGTCTATTTTAATTAAAGCGCTGCAAACTTTTAACTCATCGCCGAAGTGCACATCTTCGTCAGTACAGAATTCACAATGCGAGTTTCTTTTTCACCGTCACCCTCATCATTATTATTATTCTGGCAAAAGGCCTTTTTCACGATGTTTCGTGTCGCGCTAGATTAACGAAAAATATTCTCTCCCGCGCGTAATTTACGACGGCCATTTCCTCTTTATATATGTATACATATAACAGAGAGAGCTGCCGCGCGATAAGCGATCTTTCAAAATAAAGCGCCGTCGTCGTAAGGAAATGCACTTTTTCTCTTACTCTCCGCGACTGCACTCGAGAGAGTCGTGTGCCACGCTTCGACGCTACCGCTGCAGAATACGCGCGGGCTCTTTGAATCTCGCGCCCGCGCGCGCAAATTGAATGTTCTCTTTACTACTACTACCTCTCCTCCCCTCTCATTTTAACCTCTCTCTCTCGTTCTCCCTTCAGCCTCGCGTTTTACCTCTCTCTTTCTTTTAATAAATGGTTTGCTTTTTCCTCTCGCCCCCGAGCTTTCTCCTCTCTCGTGTTCGCGCTTCTTTATCTGGCCTGCGGCTCTTCTCATTGTTCCTCTCTCTCGCTCTCTCTCTCTCTCTCACTCGCGTGCGAGCGCTGCCTTTTTTCATCTTCATCTTGCGTGTGCTAATTTCTTTTGGCTGCTACCGCTGCTGTGCGCGTGTCTGTTTTCGAGTCGGCTGTTACCATGCATCTCTCTTTTCGTTTAATTCCAGTGGAAAAATAAGGAACGGAAGTCACTTTGAGCTTCCGGACACACAAAGCTTTCGTTAGAGCCCGCGAGCGTAGTTGATGCTTTTTGACGCTGCTGCTGCTGCTTGCTCTCTGCGCGAAAAAATGGTTGGTTAGAGGGGCCGGAGGGGAATTGCGACGTGTGCTTAATTATGTATTTAGGGCGCGCGCGCGCGCAGAGGTAAATTGTTTAAGTAATTGCGCGCGGCTGCGGGGGTGTGTTTCTTCTTTTCTGCAGTTGTTTCGTATATAAACGCGCTGTGCGTTTTTCTTTAGGAAAATCCTGTTGTCGTTCTTAGACCCCTCAACAATTGTTCCTCTGTTAATATATTACAGTCGGATCTGCGAGAAT
This sequence comes from Torymus auratus, assembly GCA_900474315.1. Taxonomy (NCBI): domain Eukaryota; kingdom Metazoa; phylum Arthropoda; class Insecta; order Hymenoptera; family Torymidae; genus Torymus; species Torymus auratus. The sequence continues at coordinate 4,670 of UXGD01002025.1, forward strand.
TTTTTTTTTTTATTTCCGTTCGTTGGTCAAAGTAAGCGGAAAATACCTTTCGCTTTGTCTGACTTATATATATATATACTTCTTTAGACCTACATTCCTTATTCAGGTACACCATCATTTAATTCCAACGCCAATAACAAATACCCCAAACTTTGTCCTTTCAATATAACCCAAAATCCCGCGCTCATCCACACGAAAAAACCCCAAAGATTCCTTCGCACCTCCGGTACCTATATATCCTCCGAAATTCCACACCATCCCCTCTTTCTATATACACGAGAGTGAGAGAGAGAGAGAGAGAGAGCAATACCCCCTGGCCGTTCACGTTCCACATATTAATTCCCCCTCGCTCTCTCTCTCTCCTATCAACTCTCCGGGGCTGGGAACTCGCTCGCCTCGCGTTCGCTCAGAGAGCCGCCACCCGGATCGACCCTCCGCGGCGAGAAGTCGTGCAGCAGGCCTCCTGCACGCGACGTATGTGTGTGTATATACGTTTCTCTCTCGAGTACGTATAGTCCCGTAGTGGTAGTGTATATAACACACACTCACATACAGGAGGCAACGCCTCGCGCGAGACGGAGAGAGAGTCACGCGAGCTTTCTTTCGGCTTTCGCTTTCCGGGGGCCGTTTTTTGCCAATTAAAGCGACGGTCTGCTCGCCTTCTCTCTCTCTTTTTCTCCTGCTTTTTTCACCCTCTCCCCTCTCTCACTCGCTTCTTCTTCTTTCGTGCTCGTGCTGCCCGCGAGGAAGGATTGACCCGCGGAAGACACCTGTAGTTTAACCTCGCGTATAAGTCGTGCGCGTTCTTTTCTATTATATATATATGCGTCATCGTCCCTCTGCCTCTCTTTCCTTTTTCAGGGGTATACACGAGGTATAACGTGTTCGTTAGATCTATCCTTCCGCGCGTGCTCAAATCGCTTTTAATTATATCCCTCCCTCTGATATATCATACGTATATATATACGCGTGTATGTGTGTGTGTCGTTATGCGGACGGTTACGTTGTATTGGCCTGTAGGCCGCTCTCGCTCGCGAATAGAACAATATGATGCCGAGTTGTGGTAATGGTTATTGAGAGACCGACGTCGTCGTCGTTGAAACTTTCCATGTGGATGCGTACACATCAGACGGCTGTGCTTTTGTTCATCGCATGCGCATCATACAGCCTTTACGCGGCCACGGGAGGAGAGAGGATCGCGGAATTAATTAGGATTGTTTTATATAGTTTATATACACATATTATAAACTCTTTTGAACCGTATAATTAATTTTACACGTGCCCTGCGCGCTTGTTTATTTATAAACTGCGCTTCCGTCCGACGTTTTAAAGGCTCTTTTATACACCAATGAAGTAGCAGCAGCTCGTTCCAATTAAACTCCACCTACCCCCCCTTCTCCCATTATCGGGCCGAGCCCCATAAACACAGACTTACGCGTGTGTATATACATGCAGGCGCGAACGACGTCATCGCGCCGATAGCCGAAGATACGAGCACCCCTTGCTTTATAAATTCAAATCCCATTTTCGCGCTCGCCCGCCTGCCGCTAAAAAGATGGAAGAGGCTCGGCTGCTCTTTCTCTCTCGAAATTGCTCTCGTTCGTGCTATAGCGAAAAAAGGAACAAGAGAAGCGCCGGGCAATTTCGTTGCGTATAACCTCTTTATCGCGAGCGCCTCTTGTCCGGTTAACGGCCTTGATAAACAAAATTCGCGTCGTCGTAGTGTGTAATCGACTACCCCTCTGTGTATATGTGTGTATAATAAAATTCCTGTAAAATCGTGGCTACGTGCGCTTTTATCAGAAAATAAGCGGCGTGTTTTTTCCGATTAACGCACGGCGAAAAATCAGTAGAGAGGAGAGGGGAAGGGAATAAACGGTTTATACGGTGTCGGGAGGAACAGAGTAATGTCGTTAATGCGGTGAAAATTTGGTGCGTGGGAGGGATGCTGTGCGATGAGGCAGTTATACGGAAATCCTTCGCGCTGCAGCACGACCGTGTAATGAAACGCGCGAGAGCGGGGCTTTTTTAACGGTAAATAAAGTCCTTTATGAGTATGGGCGCGGATGAAGGAGAGGGAGTGAGAGAGAGTTGGAAAATCGATGCGCCCGCGCGATTGCAAAAATGGTAATTTCCGTGTCGTTGAGGGGGGCGCGGGGTCGGGTTATGATTTTCATCCGATAGCTGTTCTTTGGCGCGCCTTTTTTTTTAAACTAGGTAGGAATAGTGTGATTTGTGGTAACATTTTGAGGTTAGGAAATTCTTAAAAAGCTAGCAAAATTCAAACGCGCTTCGCGCGTACAATTTTGTTTTTGAGGTTATGACGACTATTTTTCACTACGATTTAGTTTTAATTAGTTGAATGATAAGATAATTAGATACAATTACGAAATCAAATGATTTTATTGTATATTAACTATTTAGTAGATGTATTAAATCTTACATGAGTTTAAAAATTCAAATCTAGCACATTTTCAATCTAAAAAAATTCAAATATTCGCGTTTTTTTTTTTTTTTCAAATATAACCAATCACATCGAGTCTTTAAATGAGCCACTATTTCCGGCCATCATTTTTTTAAGAGCGGATATAGGCATGATGAAAAGAACGTCGGCACAGTTTTACAAAGAATCATTGCAACTATTGCTAAAGCTCCGATATAGTATACTTACCTAGAGATTGCTATGAGTTCTTTAAAAATTGTAAACAGTTCTAAAAACAGCACTTAGAAAAAGGAAATACAAGATTTAATCTTGTAAGAAGAACGTTAAGCACATTATCATGAGTTAAAAACAAAAAACTTATAAATGTAACACAACAATATTTGAAAGCTCCGATAAAAGTGAGTTTGAAACATCGAATACCTTAAAACAAAATATGTCTTACGAGTTTAACCTGCTGAAACTTTTAACCTGCCCAAAGTTTTACCCCAACATAACAACCCCTCATGAAAAACCCGCAACAACATCCAAACAACCCAGTATCACCTCGCCCTTTACAACCGCTCCTTCTATCACAGCATTTAGCACGGCGAGCGATCGATTTCCCACCTCTAAACACAAACGCAACCGCCTCGCCTTTCCCTCGTAAACTTCCACGCGAAAAAAAACACCCTCTGCGTAAAAACAATCCTCGGAACGCTCTCTCTCCCCTCCGTAATGAGGGCGCACCGTAAACCTTACACACTCTCTCTCTCTCTCTCTCTCGCGCGCGCGCACACAAATCGGGTTTACCCGACGCGCGAAATAAATCGGCCCGAAGATAGCGCGAGAGCTCTCGTCGTTTTTCGCGCGCAATCGAGCGCATCTCTCGTGTCCCTTTGAAGCGTATAGACGCGAATTTGATTGCACGAAAATGGCCGTAAGCTCTCTTTGAAGAATCGCGCATGCCCCTAACGATTATTTACAAGCCCACCGCCGCCGCCGCCGCCGCCCCACGGGAAAATACTTTGAGCCGAGCGGCGCGAGCGGAGCGCCTAATGCGGTTTGCATGCAGTTAACCTCGTCACGTTGGAGGGAAGGAAGGAGGGAGAGACGCTGCAATCTTAAGCGCCTGCGCGAGCTCGAGCGCTACTTTCTCGGGCTACGCTGCTCTATATACAGGTATATGTACGTTCTTACTTTTTTCGCGTAGGAGCGATATATATACATATATTGTGGCGGAGAGTATGAATTTTAAGCGGCGAAAGGGTGGAAATTTTTGCTTACCGTCGTGGCTTTGCGGGGAAAAACTGCGCACGATGCGGTATATAATTGATGCCTGCTTCGCACGCAAGTGCAGGTGATGTGTACGTGCTAAAATAACTAAACATGCGTGCCGAGGTTCGGTAACAATGATAAAAGTTGCACTATCGATACACTATTTTAAGAAAACGATGTGTGACTGATAACAAACAATGAATCGATTTCATCACGATTTCAAGTCATTTCAAGAAATCAATGTACATTGATTTTATATATTAAAAATGGTTACGTTTTTAAATTTCTGACTAAATTCATTTAACATCGTATTCTAAAGCTTTAATGTGAATAAATAATATGCGTAATATTCGTAGATGTTTTTAAAATTTTGTGTCAATTAATTTTTGTTAAAATTAATTGATTGTTAAATTTTTGTTAGTTAATTAATTTTTGTTAAATAACTTTTTAATATAATTTTCAGAATGTTTTCATAAGGCATTGTTCTGAGTAAATATTTATTATTATTTACTTTCAGTAGCGATGTGATAATACTGCTATAGAATACGCAGAATAAAAATAACAAAAAGCGCGAGCTTTTCTTGCAATGAAGTAATATCAATTACAAAATTATTCAAATATTAAATATATACAGGGGCCTTATTCAGTAAATGCTAGTGGCCGCTATGAATGTATAACGTTGTGGGTAAAACGCCCCTTACGCAGGCCCGATACCGCTATCGTTGACACGTTACCGATATATACATTTTTCCTGCGATTCCTAACGCTTTCGTTTGGTAATTTTTACTAAAAATTTGGTAATTTTTACTGGTTTTTTTCTTTCCGTGCACATACCTAAGCCAGCCCGAGGGGATATATAGGAGAAAATTATAAACTAATAAATAATAATCCTCTCCCTTTTTCATAATTTCCTCCTTCTCCTTATGTTCTTCAATAGGGGGTTGTCCCCTACGTTATCACGATTATTTCGATAAATTCTTACTAATAGAAAATAATGAGTTATCTTCAAGACAAGACAAGATTCTTTACGTTATTGACGTCACAAGCTTGATATTGTATCGAAAACTGAATATAAATATCGTATCGATTATTGTCTTGAATATTGAGGCAATACAATACAAGATCAAGATTAAGCTTGCTATATCGTGCAGCCCTAGTTCAGTCATTAAACAAAATAATGTCCTCATTTTCTTTCATTACTTTTTCACCTTTTCGAAGCCGGAGGTAATGATAAGTTAGTAGAGAAGAGCTATCTTTCGAAGTCCATTGAAATTCAAATTAGCGGCCGCGCGCACCGAGCGTAATGCGCTCTCCTCGCGTTCGAAATATATACCTATCACATTGCCGATAGCGCGTCTCGCGTCTATACACCGTACGCTATTTGCACTGCATTTTATGTACAGAACAGCCGGCACTTGATCCTCATTATGTATACCTCGATATTTTTATATAATTGAGCAAACAGACGCCTCGCAGAGCGACGATGCTTCACGGTCTTTGTTGCTTGCGCTCGCAATTAATCATGATTGTTCGTTGCCCATTTAACCTTTCTCTCTCTCATCTCTCGACCAACAACATTTTTATTCGTCTTGCCCTCCCGCGAGAGGGAAAACTCCTCTCGACTCTTCCGCCGCCTCCTTTTATCTCGTTCTCCCTCTTTACGACTCCTTTCCCTCGTCTGCCCCCTTCTTCAACAATTACAACTCTTCTATATACGTATACACTCGCAATTCTCAAAGAAAACTTCTGACGTAAGTACACATGTAGCACGCGCACACGCGCGGTTAGCTTTTCACCCAGCATGTATATGTGTATAGGAAATCTCGCGTCGTCCTGTTTAGAGAGAGAGCGAGAGAGAGAGAGAGAGAGGGAGAGACAGAGAGTTGGTGTCGGGCTATATGTGTGTATGTTGCGGGCTCTCGTCCGCAATTCCTTACGGTCAACATGGCCGACGACGGACGGATGGGCGCGGGCGAGCGTAAGGAAATTAACGGAATACACACGGCGCGAGTCTGTAACCCCCTCGTCCGTTCGCCGTGCATCATCAGGGCAAAACCGATTAAAAACCCTATATTCCCCCGGCCGGCGGTGATGGTGGTGGTGACCCTTGTGCTCAGCACCCCATAGCAGACCGCTGCTGCTTCTATCCTTTATACACACACACACATATACGTATGCTTGGACTTACGTGTACAGGCGTATGGTTGTAAGTTGGGTGGGAAAGGTTTATTTATGGCGAGAAGTGTATGCTCGCTGGTTTGTTAAGAACTCTGTACGGGTTTAATTTAATAAGACAGTGACTTGATACTGCAGAGTAAAGTATATAATTAGAAAAATTCTTAATTTTCTTTCGCAATCAAACAACAACATTCATTTTTAGTCCCGAAACAGCTATTCCAATCCCTCACTCTGGCTGCAACCACTCTCACCTCACTGTTCGCCTCCACACGCGCACTCGATCCTTTTATTCTTTCCCTCCTCTATTATACAGGTACCGCGATCACTTCCCTTCCGCATACGCATCTTATCGCCGCCCGCTCAAAAGCCTCCGCACGCACGCGCACACCCACACGTGAAAAAGTGCGCATCGTGCGCTATATAACCAAGGGGCGTGTGCTTTCTCTTTCTCTCTCACCCTCTCTAGAGAGGACGAAGTCGGCCGGAAAATAATAATCCGACGCTTAGGGCGATCTCCATCGATCGCGCCGCCGCCGCCGGCAGCGGGGTTAGCTGCTCTGCTGCTCCCCCTCTCTCTTTATCGCAAACCCCTGTCGGCTGTTGCTGCCTCCCCGAAAGGGTTTCCCTGCTGCTGCTTTTCGCTCGTTTTTGTCTCGGGGGTTCATTGTGAGGGGTTATAACGCAGCAGCAGCAGCAGCCTTATTTTCGGCTTCTGGCTTTTGTATGGCGCGCATATATATATAGTGCTGTATGGTGTGGCGAAAATGTATCGTTACGGTGCTCGGACGTGTTGGGTGCATGGGAGGAAGGAAGTATTGCTCTCGAGGAGCGATTAAAAGCGCGGCCATTCTACGTTAAAGCAATAATATAGCGTTGTTACATTTTTTTTCTGTATATAATATGACGTTTGTCTTAAATATAGTTATACGATATTATATTCCACGATATATTCTTTCACGATACTAATGATTTCCCTCGTTTTTTCCCTCTGTTGCAGGTAAGTCCTCGGCTTGTGTTACGCGTGTCATATCGGGTAAAATAATACTACACCGGGCAGGTGTCCGCGGGTAAGTTTAGCCTCTGCGTATACTATATTGATTTGCGGTGGCGGGGAGAAAAATTGATATCTTTGCCGTGTTTCTCTTCTTCCTCCGGCTACTTTCTAATTCCGGAAGCAAAAAAAGCACATATCTTTATCAATTCATACATCGAGAAAAAACAAATCCCGAGCTTTCAAGCGCGCCTGAATAAATGAACGTCCTAAATGGCTCTCCTTCCGAAAAAACCTATATAATTCACGCTTCTACACCGCACGAAACAATCAGCGAAACGCTCGAGATGAGCATCCCTCGAAATCACGAGAACCATTCGTCAGTCCCTCCTCTAATTTTTCGCTCATAACACATAACGCAATACATCACGGCCAGGCTACACCTCCGTGTCTTAATCCTCGCGTGTACGCGCATCACGCACGTGCGGCAGCCACCCGCCGCTGATGCTGCAGTATTAACGCTCGCACGACGACGAGGGGGGAGAGAGAGGACGACGCGAAGCGAAATTGCAGCACGTGCGGGCGGGCGCTATAGGTGACGAGAGCTCCGATGTAGTTTAGTTTAGAATTGAGAGTTTTGCCGCTAGGGGGTGGGGTACAGAGGGGACGCTCGCATCATATGTATGCGCGCGTGTGGGAGGGGCGGTGTATTAAGGATGTAATGGCTGCGAAACTGCTGAGAGAGAGAGCGCGGGTGGTGACTTCGCAACTTGTGCGTGGTGTATAGAAGCTGCAGTGTTGGGGACCGAGTGACACACGCGTTGTTAGGGTGGTGCTGGTGCGTCGAGCGCGCGCTATGCTTTCGACTCGAATCGATAAATTGTTTGTGATAATTTTCCACGGCGGGCGCGGCTGGAGAGAGAGAGATAGAGTGGATGCTGTTCGCGGAGAGAGAGAGAGTGGTTCCGTGAGTTTGGAGAGAGAATGGATAAGTTGCTGCGAAATTTGAGGGATATGCTCTCGCGGTTGCCGCAATATGAGAGAGAGCGAGCCGATGCGGTCTCTGGTATAACGAGGAGGCATTGTTGTTGCTCGAAATTATACATCGAGTTGAGTTGTTATATTCCTGTTTTATGAGGTTGCAGCTGCTATACTCGATTAGCAGCTCGATCATTGAATATTTATCTCCGTAGTTTATTATGCACCAATCTACTCGTCGCGTCTATATTGTAACTAAACAGCGTGTCTTAATAATTCACAATCGTATATATTCCATTTCAGTATGATAATAATAATGATAATGCTTTCTTTATATATAATATTTAACATATAAATCGATTTCTCCAAGCACCAAAAACGATATATATATAACGGCGGCCCCCTGCGACCCTACCCGCGGCCTCGTTTCACAGCCCACTTACCCCGAAAACAATCTAAATCGGCCCAATAACACGCGATTTCTCTCTATCTCTCGCACCCCTAATTTTCGAAACGTCCCTCCTTCCCCGTATCATTGGGCTCGAATAAAAGAAAAAGGAGAAGCCCACTGCTCTCTCTTGCCACACCACATCGCGCCCATAAAAATCATTCCCATCGATATACACCCAAAGTGAGAGTAGACCGAAAGAGAGAAAAAACAGAGAGAATCCGGGTACCGCCTATACCTTCTGTCCTCGCGTCATCCCCCGGGAACCGACGGCGACGCCTCGAGGACCCTTCGGGATAAACGTCTGCGCGTTATCGCGGCTGCGCAAACTCTCTCTCCTTTTCTCTCTCTCTCTCTCTCTTTCTCTGTCTAGAGCTTTATTTGCGCACGGTTAATGTTTTGGCGTCGGGATATAGTATAGCGGGAGAGAGAGAGAGAGGAGATGGACGACGGCAGTTTTCGGGGTCGGAGTGTGCCAGGGCGCGCGTGATTTTGGCGCGCGTCAGGCGATCCTTAAAAGTGGAGAGAGAGATATATAGAATACAATTTGGGGGTGTAACAGAGGGGGGAACAGAGTGATGAATGGTGATAGACGCACAGTGTATGTCTTGGGATTGCAATTGAATGCGCATTGTGGATAAAAAGCGATTGACGTGTGCATTATCGCGAACTAAACAATATAATACACCTCGGCGCGTTGCGAAATATGCACAAGACTTGCAGAAATAAAACACATAGACACCGAGACGCAGTGAGAAAATACACGACGGTTCCATTATCGCGCGCCTTCCATCTTATTAACTCTGCGACGTGCGCGGCTCTCTTTTCCCAGACTTACCTACCTCTCGAACTATAAAGCCCGTTATAACGCACAGGTAGACACGGCGGGCCCGAAAACGACGTTACAAGCGATTTCGCCTCGCTCCTCGGATCATCTTTTTGCTATATATACGCGAGAGCGAGCATAATTTAAACACTGCTGCTGTAGCTTTGCTCGCTTTATGAATAGACGCGGCCTTTTGTTCGTAGGCAGAGAGAGAGAGAGAGAAAAGCGACTGCGAGATCCTTATATAAAACGGCGTAATTTATAACTGTAACTGCGAGTGCGTTCAATTGCGAGACGTAAATACCAAAGCATGGAGGAGTGAATGTATATCTCTGGAAGAGCATCAGAAGATTTTTGGAGCGGAGAATGTATTTAGTGCAAGTTGATAATTTTGACGCTGCAAGTGATGATGTACGCGAACGGACAATCCCCGGGTTCTGAAAAATTGAACAATCAATTTTATTAATAGTACTGTTTACGCGTGTTTGTTATCGCTCTCGCGCGAGCGATATCGTCATCCCATAACTCATCATCGCCCGTTAGTGCATAATTATATTCGATAAAATTGGAATTACGCACACACGCGTACATCGCGCGAACGTACATAACCGCAGCAGCTAACAATATCGCGCAGACACGTGGACTCGCACGCGAGCTTATGATATTTATTATTAATAACCGATCGGTTAACGTACAGCAGCGTCGCCCCTACTTAAATCCACACCTATATTATATATATACACGTTCGAGTCGATATATATAATACAGCGTCGTCGTCGTCGTCGTCACGTGCGCGATATGTCACGACGCGTGTATGCTGCGTGTATCGCGCAATATCGTTCACACTGTATTATATACGGCTAATCTCGACTTTTCATCTCCCCGCCCCTCTATACGCGTGTGTTAATGAAGCGGCCATGCCGAGTATTATATATAGTTCACGAAAAGCCAATGCACGCGCGTCCCAAGACACACACACACACACACACACACAGGTGTATATCGATCGCATTGAATTTTTCATGCGCTCGATGCTCATAACGCGCCCCCTTCCCTATATCCCAACACGTATATATATATATATATTCATGAAAAATAAACCAGCCGCGAGAGAGAGAGAGAGAGTTTGTCGACTTCTGAACCCTGCGCAACGACGCGGGCACGCGATTAATGCGCGCAATAAAAGCCGTTAATCACCGAGTTGGCGGCGCTGCGCGCCGATGATGCGTAATTAAATCGAATGGGGAATGAGAGGGAGAGAGAGAGAGGTGTGTTTTTGTTACGGACGGTTTAATTGAATGCCGCTGCTGCTGCTGCCGGCCGATGGTTATCTTTGTTTATTGGATAGAGCGCGTCGCGTTATCTCCGCCGGAGCGTGGACGAAGGCTATATAGCTGCCGTGTGGTGGTCGTTCGGTCGCGTGCAAAAGGGTTAAGTGTGGCGGATTGATTTTTTGATCTGCGTGTCGTGCGAGTTGGGAAAATGATCGGGGGTGGGGTGTTGTTGTGGGATATATTGCTTCGAAGTTTAGTTAGCAGTGTGTTTTGGTATTTTATAGAGAAATGTGCGTCGGGGGCACTTGATTAATATTTAAATGTATAGAGGAGATTTCCCAGCTGCATTTAACTCCTGAATATTTTTGGTTATGTAAAAAGGTATTTTGTCGGCAGCATTGTGAAACCTACAAGTCTCTAGACTTTTGATCAAGTAGATGAAAAGCCCTAACTGCGAAAATAAAACCCTAGAAAAATGTAGCTCACTGAAAAAAATATTATCGAAGCAATTCGTAGTGCAGCAGCTCCTGAATCAAAAGGTCTCACAGCCATTCAAAATGTCTATAAACTTTCGTATAATTATAACCTAAATTAACTAACCAAATTTACAATTCATCAGAATAAATTTATTATTTCAATTCGATTTGCATACAATAAAGATAAATACTTATAAATGCCTGACTTAATGTGCAATATTTTATCGTTTAAAAGCTTAAATACTGTAAAAATATTGTATACTGAAATGTCAATATAAAAAGAAGTTGCTGAAGAAACGCTTATAGGTCTCGCTTATACATAGATATCCGTAGCACTGACATCGGCGAACTATTTCTCATCATTTACAATCGCCTACCGACCGAATACTTTTACATCTCTATAGATCCAGCGAGATACACGCCGAACAACAAAATAAACCTTCCACACGTATAGAAAAAAAGAGATGACCACTTTTAGTCCTATTACAACGCTCGACAATATCAAAGCTTTCCAACATACATCCACACGCACACGTACATTACATATACCAAACGAAAATCTACTCGATAAACGAATCGTAATCCCATACTCGGCACACTGCTGCTGCTACTGCGCGACAAGAGGAAAAAAATGCTCGCACGCTCCCCTCTATAACAGTGTCAATTCGCGCGATCGAATGCACACATATACACACACGTGCGCGTAACGAAATTCGCCGGGAGCGCGACGAAGCGTCCGTTCGCTCGGCATTACCGGCGCATTACATTACACATTCCATTGTGCTCGAGAGTGAGAGAGCGTTAAAGAACGCGAGCGCGGCGGGCTCGTACAGCGGGAGAACTCGAAATACCTGTTTAAAACGCCGCATTTGAAACATTCATTAAGCCGCGGGAAACGATCGAGCAATATACATACGTGTGGGTGGATGGTGCTTTGAATATTTTCGCGGGGGCCGCGACGCGTATTATAGAGCGGAAGGGTTGCTCGGCATACCCGAGACACGTAAATTATGGAACGCCGGTGTACTACTAGTCGTCGGGGCGTCATCCAATTTGCGCGGATTTTCACGCGCCCGCGCAGTTTAGCTGGGTTATGGCGTTATTTTTTGCTGTTAAAAGGAGAGTATAAAGAAAGTGCGGAGAGTATGTTCGAAAGGGCAAGAGGAGAATTGGTAGTGCCATAATAGCGGCCGAGTCGGAAAATTCGCTCGAAGGGTGAACGATGGAAATATAAACGGTGATTTTTCGACTCTCGATTAATGTGCACGCGTAGCTGTTGTAACGGTCCGCGTATATGTAAGACCATTTGTAGGCGCGCGGTGTGTCGCGTATATAACATAGAGGATCGTTGGTGTAGGAGTATAGGGGAGAACGAACGCGCGCAACGAGTAAATTGAATGAAATAATTCTTCATTAGATATATATCTCGATTAATATCGCGCGGGCATTATCTAGATTAATCTGTATACAATATATACGGTGATTTACGCTTTGGTGATTTATATCTGGATTACGACACGTCGAAAGATCTACACCGCTGCGCGTTTATTGTATATCATAATTCAATAAAACCCGCGTGCGGCGTATCGGTTGTAATAATAATAGTATCAATAGCTGCGTTCCTGCAACGTATACTAATTCTCCACTCTTTCATTATATTTCTAAATACTTAGCTCGGTTCGCTCGTATACAGCAGTAACAGTGGTCGTTGCGTCGCCACATCCATCCCCTTGCGCATTAATCCTCATTTCCCGCGCGGAGGCAGATCTTCATTTTGTGCGCCACGCTGCTGCAAACATCAGCCCTACCAACTCAGTAAGAAAAAAGTAAAGAGGAAAAAAAAATTTTTCTACACCCTATGTAGCCCAGCACAGCTCTACGAGCGCGTATAAAATGTAAGACTACGCGAAGAGAGGGAAAGTGAGGGCGGCATAGCACACACACACTCGCTCGGGCGAGAGGTAAGGGACATTAACGCTGGTAAAAGTCTCTCTCCCGGGCGCCCCTCGACGCGCGCGTTTCTCTCCACCACCCCTGTGTTTTAGCTCGCTCACTCTCTCTTACGCTACAGGGGTTCTAATCTTTCGCGCAAGACACGCGCGAGCGAGCGAGCTGCGAGTCTCTCTTATTAAAGAGCGCTTTCCGAGCTGGAAAAAAGAGAAGTAGACCTATAAGGGCTACGCGCGTGTTGCTGACTGTGTGTGTGTGTATATATCTATGTAGTAGACTCGGGGAAGAAATTTAGCGCGCGTGATGCTATATATCGTTAGATAGGGAAGAGGGTGAAGAAGAAGAGAAGGGTGTCGAGAGGATGGATTTTAGGTGTTTTGCGCGCGCGCCCGAGCGTTAGAGTAAAGACGTTATTTCGATTGTAGCGAGAGAAAGAGAGGGAAGGGAGTTATTTGGAATGGGTCTCAAGTATTTACAGCCGGAGGGGAAGCAAAGACAGAGGGAAACTATTCGGTAAATTATTTAGCAAAGGACGGGAGTAATAGTAGTCGAGTATCTACCTCTGCTGCCGCCGCTTCTGCCGAATTCTTCCTTTGTCGGCTGGATTGCCGGGGAGAGATGCGAAAGGTTAAATAGTCGAGTTCTTTAAAGCCGCCTTTCGGACAAGGAATCGCTTGTATATATATGCACGCGAGTGGAGTGCGATATATGGAATTTCGATTTTATTGTCAAGACCTTTTGCAACGTCGTTTCGGATGCTATTCGAAGAAAAAAAAATCATAATTTGGTTATTTATCGGGGACGCGTTGTAGTACATCAGTAGAAACAGGCGAGTACGGCAAGACGCAAAAAGGTACCTGCGCACGTATATGATGAATGTAACTGTATATCCTAGACAATTCCGTTCTCCCGAAAAGGCAAAGCTCACACGTTTCCACTTAGCATCAGTCCAAATACGAAGGCACTACTCCGTTATATTCTCGCGAGACAATCCGCACACACGTCGAGCCCCGCAAAGCCGTCGATTTCGCGGAATCCCCGGTACTCCACCTCAGGATTTTTCCCCCTTCACTTAGACACGCACGGTGCAATCGCGCTCTCTTTTTATGCATACATACATATACATCCCTCACGCAAACGCGAGCGAGGACTACTCGAGCTCCTCGAGCGTGCAGGAATGGGTTCTTGAACTCCTTTTTTTCCGTTTCAGCGAAAAACAGTGTAGTGAGAGAAAGAGAGTAGGGAAGTTACTTTGAACGCCCGAGAGTTTCTCTCTCCTCGACTAGAGTCTGCATAATTAAAGTCTTGCCTCTACCCCTCTACGCTCTCGACGGAGGCAACGACGACGACTACGACGACGACTACGACGTTCGATCGTTATCAGTCGCGAGGAGCTGGCTGCTTTTCAGCCCCCCCGGAACAATCGACGTCTGCGCTCGCGCTTTGAGAAAAAGAGAAAAGGAGAGATCGATGTTCCACGCGCGGCCGAGAGAGTCAGAGCTTGAGCGAATAAACTGATTCGAGAGCAAGTTTCCTTCGGAGAAATTCGAGGAGAGAGCGACAGTGGCGACAGCCTTCCCTCAATGGCCAATCATCAGTCTTAACTCAGTTTCAGCCCTGCTCCAAATTGCTCGGCTTGTGTCCACCGATTCGCTTTTTAGCCTTCCACCCATCTCGCTCTCTCGCGTTACTCGATTATATATATGTGTGTCTTCTATATACATATAGAAAGTGAGAGAGGGCGTGTAAAGTTTCGCCGCGAGGAAAGTTTCGGGGTGATTAGGAACTACTACTACTACTACCGGCAGCGGCACGGCGCGAGGATATTTGCATTTAGATTGGCCGGCGAGCGCAATCGCGCAAAAATAATCCCTGCAGCAAAGCAGTAGCAGCATAGCGTTGCACTATTTATATGTACGCACTCGCGCGCGGGTATACAATAGTGAGCTGCAGAGTGTATATAAGAAGACGCCTTAATCCACCCCTCATTAATCACTCGGGACTTTTGACCACGCGCGTATATAATTGAAATTAATCTAGTAGTCCGCGTCGTATATAGAAAAACCGAGCTTTATTTCGACGCATTATTATAGACGCACACAGACACTTTGGAGAACAATTAAAGTCGACCGCATAGCGGTAGATACTCTGTGAACCGCCTTATATATATGTACATAATACATATATATCTGTACACGCCAGAAAACTTTTTCCAGCTGTCACCCCATGAGTGCTCTAGGTTTTCCCCGGAAGTCCGACAGACGTATATTATACGAGCTTCCTGACAGTATGCGGGGGACGGGCGCATATTCGGACATTATAATCGTCGTCTCGAAGCCGGATAATAATGGATCTAGCGCGCGTTAATCCGGCGGAGGCGCATATATATACTCGCCACGCGCCACTACTTGCAGCTCCCTATATATACACACAGACACATATGCGTACATGTATATCTATACGCGATAATCAGATAATGCATCGACAATGGGAACGGGATCGGGACGACGGTGGTGGTAGCGCATTAGCATAGCCGTGTTCGCGCTACCGCGCCAAATTGACATCCAAGTCAAAGGGTCAAGTATAGTAGCGAATCATCGCGCCCATTGTCTCCCTCTCTCTCTATCTGCGCAGCAGCGACCGGGTTAAATAATCTGATTCGAGGGTATAAACGAGTAAATGTTGTATAAACGAGTCTCAGAGCGTCGTGTGTAACGAGATTTGGGAATACTATACATGCTCGATTAATCGCGAGAGAGAGAGAGAGAGAGAGAGAGAGAGAGGGACTGGTAAGAACGTGCAAGCGTCGTGTACGTATATAGGTATGGGCTAAGGGAAAATGACGCTGATCCGATAATCGGCTGGTTGTACCGATTCGATGGTTAAGGGCTCACTGGTAGGTATATATATACACGGTGCACGGTTGCTGCACACACTACTAGCGTATTGATCGAGGGGAAGGTCGGCGTGCGCGCCCCGGTCCGGTTCCGCAGACACGACGGTGCTACTAGAACGTAATTTCGGTTCGTACTCTCTGTCTTGCGAGGATGTTAACGTTTTCCTCCCCGAGTATAGTAGGTCTCTCTATGTGGGGATTCCCACTACAGTATCGTGCGTTATCCCTTCCTAAAGTATGTACAGGGGAAATGGAAAATTTGAGACACGGTCGTCCCGAAATATCATTCAAAAGAGAAGCAAAAAGGTGGAGAAAAAGCTACCTTGAGATATATCACACCTCCAAATTAACCGCCACTCAACGTCTTCATCCACTCTCGGCCCCTTATGATACACGAAAACCATCTTTGCCCCTATCCGCGTGCGCGCGCCTTGTGCTCCTAAAAGCATCCATCAGATCCCCGCGCGTCGGAGAAAAAACGGCGCGTAATAAACAACTGCCTCCTTCTCTCTCTCTCTGCGCGCATTATCTTCCTTCTCCCACCTCCTGATAAACCATAGACATCGCGCGGGCGGGTGTAGTATCGACTCTGGCTGCTCGAGAGGGAACCGCTGCTGTCATTTGTATCGCGCCAGCAACAGCAGCACATTTCTTCAGAGGGGGTGAGTGAGAGAGGGGCGCGCACATTTTCCCACCCTCAGGATCGTGTCGCGAACGTGCGCAATGGGGCTTAACTCGGAAACAACGAGCAATCTGTCCTCTCTCTCTCTCTCTCTTGCTTCGTCCGTTCATTCTTCTTCCTCTGTCTCTCGGGCGCAGGCGCCGCGTCGCGTGTGTATAGATATCCGCCGCCCCGGCGTTTATACGTGCTCGCTCCCTAAGCTTCCTTTTTCATAGTCTCTCTCTCTCTCTCTGCCTCTATGGATATATAAGGGAGTGAGAGAGCAGGAGAGTAGCATCGTAAACCCGCGCGAAATTATCTTTTATCTGCGAATTAACTCGGCAGGGCGAACGAACGGCTGCCGGCAGCCCCGGAGATTATGCCCGGAAATTATGTTTGACAAGCGTATTCCCTCTCTCACACTTTGGTGAAGCGCACGTCACAACCTCAGCGAAGTAGCTTATTACGCGAGACGACGACGAGAAGAGATTTTTCACGCGACAAGGGTGTCGCCTTCTTTTCGGGAGAGCTACGTGAGCGATCGCCATTATACATGCGGAAAGTGGCTGGGGAGTGTCTTTTACCATTGATTGGACCGCGGCGAAATGAAGTTGTAACGTAATAACGGAAAATTGGCCCCCCGAACGCGCGCACGTCTTGTGTCCGCTGCTCGGCCTTTCTCTCCTCTAGTACCTACATACATATACCCGCCCCCCGTTCATGCAAATATTGTGTTTTAGGCGCGCGCGCGTACACGTAAAATTCGGTTATTTACATAATATGCTCTTGCGTAATTTCGCGTATAAAGGGGGAGTCAGCTGCAGCCGCTGCCGCTGCTACCCCGAACATCATTTTAATGAATATTAAATGCGAAAAATGTAAACGGCCGCACGACGTCGTCGTCGTCGTCCTCGTTATACGCGGATCTCGTAAACCAGCGCGCTCCACATTTAGCGAAGGAAGGAAAGTGAGTATCTAGCTGTGCGCCCAGCGACGGGTGGAAAAAATGATTAATTTATAATCACGGCGCACACTTGTGTGTGTGCGTGTGTTTCATCATAGGAAAGTATGGATTGCGGCTGCTGGTGGGGACACGCGAAATTCAAAGTAATTCGCAGTAGTAAAATATATATTTTGTTTTTCTTTCCCTCTCGGGTAATTAGTTTATCAAGGTTTTTTTGGCAATATCAGTGAGCCGCCACGCGTAATTGAAAATTTGATTCGCCGCGAAAATTATCCAGTTGAATAATTTAAAGAAAGAGAGCCGGGTGCAGTGCCGGCTGTATAAATTAGTTTATCGGATCGAACTTAATACACCGCTGCGCGCGCGCTCCTGTTTTAAATTAATTGCGCTTGTAACGTAAGCCAATTTTGTAAAATAATCACCGACTTTAAATTGTATTCTATACATAAACTATATACGGTAAAGTGCGGCCGTCGTGTCTGTTTCAGGCAATTGAGATTGTGTGCTTTTTTAGATAATTGAATTTTTACTGAGAGTGAATTCTAATTTTTTTTGTTTCTCACATAATTGAAAAATCCACTAATTTTGCGCCTCCAGATAAAACTTAATGGGGCGGTCCTTCTAAGTAGTCTTCCATCCGTTTGCTAATTAACTAAAATCACTAATTTTCGTCACTGAAATAACTGCCATAATTTATTTCACCTCCAGCTCAGCGTCGGGAAGTCCATGTCTCACCCTTAACGTTTTCGTCCTACAGAATACCAGCAAATAAAGCCTCCCCTCAAATACTCAAACCCGTCGACTTAACTTTCCAACAAACAGTCCTCAACTGGCATCAACTTTAAACTACAGCGCCACGTCCCTCCCTCTCAGTACAATCATCATCATCGTCACCTCAAATCCCCGAAAAATTACATGCCCATCAATCTGGGCAAACACACCTCGCTCTCTTATCACTTTCATCGCCCACCCCTCGCCTAAAAAAGAAACCTCACCCTCGCCACATCCCCTAGCTCTCCACATACACACACATACACCAGCGTCCAATCGCGTCGAAAAAAATGATCCCACGTGAAAAGGCAGCAAGCAGGCACGAAGTCGAGAGAGAGAGAGAGAGAGAGAGAGAGAGAGAGAGAGAGAGAGAGAGAGCGAAAAAAGACGGCTGGCGGCTGGCTCGGGGTGCTGGTGGCGTTGGCCTCCCTCTCTCTCTCCGCGCCAGCTAAGGGGCGCCCGGATGGTGTCCGTGCCTGGGCACAACCCTCCCGCGAGGCTCGCTCGCGCCGCGAATCAATAGTGCGTAGTCGCGCCGCGCGAACCCGCCGAGCGCAGCGCCACGCCGCGGCGAGAGAGTAAACGAGGGCCACGCGGGGAGCGGCTGATACGCTTCGTCGGTGTATGTTGCCGGTGTTGCGAGGCGTGGGATGGGAGGTGGAGGTTCGCTGGTGGACCTTTTTCGTTCGGAGTGTGTTGATTTGGTGGGATGTAGAGAAAAAGGGGTTAGGTCATGGGACCAAATACTGATAAGACTTGAGAGGAGTTGGATTTCATCCTCTGGTTCTAGCTCTAATTTTGGCTTTACATTTACACTGTATATGAAATTTCGTTTGCCGAATGTCGTATAATTAAATAACGACTTGCGATACTTTAAAGTAGATTTAACTTCTATTTTAAATGACAGTCTATTGAAAGTCGACCGATTCTTACAACTCGATGAAATTGAACTGAATCCTCGTAACTGTAACAACTGTCTCTCTTACGTGGTAAACACCGATGTATCGACAAACCTATCCCCCATGATATTAATATGTTTCAAACGTTACATATGTTAATCGACAACTGTGGCATCGTTTCGTTCAAAAATATTCCTTGTAATGAATCGCACCGTTTAGATCGGTAACAAGGACTTTGTGGTTTGGCTACACAGGGATTGTTGCGTCTGAGCAAAGGAGAAACGAAGAGAAATAGGGATTTTGTGAAGAGAATGAAGGGCGAGCCTTGAATGGAACGCGGGTCTTGTTCGAGATTGATCGTTCGATTTGTAAGATTAATGCCGCGGTATGCTAATCTTGCACGCCGGAATTTCGAAAACTTATGGCCGGATTTTCCAGGCTATTAGAGTAGGTTTGTAGTTAACGTTGGACGGGGAGGAAAAAATGTAGCGCGCGCGCAAAGTCTCTTACAGTGTAAAGACTTGACGGGGATTCGGTCTCATTCGAGGGTAAAATTCTTCCCACTGGGCAGTAGGTCGTATAATTGAAATTCTCATTGTAAAACTGAAAGCCGCGCGCGCATTCGCGGAAAGGGCTCTCTATAGAGCTTATACTTGTTGCTACCGCGCGCCACCACCGCTGCTGCTATACTCTCTCGCTGTGTGTATATAGTCGGAAATTGAAGCTCGCGAAAGGGATAAATGAATTGTACAATTACACGTGCGATATTAAATATGCATAGCTAACACATAGGTCATTTTAAATGGAACTTACGTAATCTCGGGTTCTCGGTAAGACTTGTACGATGACGTGTCGAAAAAAGAAAATGTTCGTGGAAATGAACGTGTCGTGCACATTGAATGTGGCACTTTTACGACTGAAGCTTGCTATATGTATATATGAGCGCGAGTTTGCAACGAGAGGGAATGAAAAATTCGAACTTTAAAATTCGTCCCTTTTATTCACAAAGAATGTGCAATGAAACGCTCGCTGTAATAATTAAAAATCCCCCTTTTTTCCCTGCGCTCTTTGACTGCTCAATGACCAATTACAAAATAACTCTCTCGGTGCTCGCGAAATTACAAAGGCAATTTTTTGTTCCTCCTCCTCCCGCCGTGCACCGCAAAAATTATAAACGGATCCGGTTTTTACTATCCTATACTACTACACGCGCTCTCGACATGGTATAAAACCGAAGGGAGAGAGTGCATTAAGCACCGAGCGTAGCCCAACTGCCAATCCCATTCGGCGAATTTCACGCAGGCCGTATTTTTCCGCGAGATCAACGACATCACGCGAGGACGACGCGACCGTATAGGCGACGTGCGGGGGCTTTTATTTTGAAATTCCGAACTTTGATGTTTTTTTCGAGATTATATTCGCACCCCGTGCGTCGAAAGGTTACGTGATGGTCTCTCTCTCTCTTTTCCACACATACAACCCACTCTCTCTTCCCATAGGGTCATCCTCTTTGCATAGGATTATCGGATTACGCGTGTTTTACACACGGAATTTTGCGCCCCGGCGAAATCCGTAAACACATTTTAACGGTATTATTTCACGCGCGCGCCCGTATCAATATCGAATATTTATTGCGCGGTGATAAAAAAAAGAAAAATTTTGCGTGGATGAAAAAAGGGAGGCGTGTGTACGCGCACGTTCATCGATATTCAGATTTTAACGAAATTTTCGGCGATTAAAAATTTTCAATTGCCATTCGCGCGGGGAAATTATCTAGTCGTTTGCCGGAGGAAGAAAAAGAGAGGGGCAAATGGTAATGAAATATTGTTTGAATATTTTATCGGTGCGCGATCAGGGCGAAGCGATGTGTGTGAGATGGCGCGAAAATTTTCGTTGGGTAAACTGTGCAGTGATTTTAGCGCTGATGGTGTATAGAGCAGTTAGCGATGTTTTGTTCAAAGTAATTGAGCTGTTTGGCGTATAGAATGGTTGATTGGCGAAATTCTGCTTTTTATATCTTGGAGATTTAATTGTCAATATTTTATTACCGCATCCTTTGATTATTGATATTTATTGCTCTAGCCATCCGCTGTTTCCCAATTTGCGTAATGAAATAAACTTTTAATCGTTAATGGCAACGTAAAATTACATTATAGAACAGCGAAAACTTGAATCAAGAAATCTGTATAATTAGGTTCGCAATTACCGCTAAAGATAACGTTGAAATTATGCGTATTTACGTTGAACAAAATTTCACGTTAATGTAAATGAAGTTATTATCGTATTTCGCCTCAAAAATACATGTTATTATTATTGTAAGCTAATAAATACAAAATTTAATTGAATAAATGTTCACTTATGTTTATTAATTAGCACAGTGCAGTGAACTGAAAATAAATTGCTCATTCGTTTTACATAAACATTTTCCAACCGAGAGAACTCGATGAATCTTTATTTATAAATAATCATCTATACAAAATTGTTTTCCGATGACAGTACAATATAAAATTATATTCACGAACTTCCGATATACGTTTACCCTTACTCCTATAACACTCGAAAAATCAATGAAGAAAATCGCACGAGTCACGCCTATGCAGCCCACTGCCACACTCCACTCTCAAACTAAATTTTCTATCGCGATACTTCCTCCGTTGCTTGCCAACACCCTCGCACACTTTCTCTCCCCTTCTTCTTCTTCTTTCTCTACTTTTCTCTTCTATACGCCAGAGCCTACTAGTACCACCACCCCGAGGGGGTCGGAAAAGAATAGGCCGGACGCCCGAGGGTCTCTCTCCGCGTCGAGGATTTTTCGGGTTTCGTGTTGCGAAAGGGGTCGACGTGCAGAAAAGAGATTAGGAAATTAGAGTTCGAGGGCTTCGGATTCTCTATTTTTTTTCTTTCTCGCGAGATATCGGTTACGCGCTGCTGGCGTGAATGAAATATCGTGTATGTGTGAGTGAAAAACAAAAGTTCAGAGGCGCGGTTGTGCTGACGTATGTGGAGCATGTGTTTCAAAGCGCGAGGGTGGGTTGTGGCAGAGGAGATGATGCGATTTTACACTAAATCTTTGAAAAGAACAAAAATGTACATAAAAACAATAACAATAGAAAAAAGGAATTACAAGAATTCAAAGCAGAATGCACGAAAGCATTTCATATATATCCCCGGAATTTTTTTCGCATTTTTCGCGCATTTTTCCTACTTTTTCGTCCATTAAACGTGGTTAAAATGAATTTACAATTCACCTTCCGATGTATGTTTCAAACAATGGCTTTGGTTTTCCATATGCAATTATTCAGATACACAAAAAAAAATTGATGGCCATATACTAGAAAAATTAACAGTATAAATTCCGAAGCTGTTACAAACCAATAAACCTAGAATGCATAAAAAGCATTCCAACGAATCTCCACGGCTCACTCGACTGTATATTTCTTAACTCATGAACCGCCCTTCGCCACCTCCTCTCGCTTTTAATTATCCTATCGCAATCAAGCACCTTCTTCCAGCTCCTAATTACCCATAAACCCTCGGCCAAATCAGCGCGACCTTGCCTCGCACCTCCGTATTTTGCAATAAAAGAAAACCGCCTCACCCACCCGCGCGCGCATAACAATATTAAAGACACACCCCCCACCTCCGGTGGCGTTTTCCGGAATGACGCCAGTAAATCTTCTCTGATCTTTACGAGTGCCACGTGATGCCGGCGGCGGCCTTGCTGTTTTTCACTTTTACGATATCAAAATTTATGCCCGCGCCACCTCACCGCTGACATTTATCGGGGGCGGGCAGCAGCAGCTACTACCCCCGAAATGCCCAAAGTAGCCGTAAACGCTTTTATATATTTATTTAATACACTTGAGTTCTGCTTCGCTGAGTTATTGGGGATGTGTGCGAGAATTTTCAGTGTGTGTGTGGTGGCCACCACCAAAAACGATAAGCTCACGTCGATGTCGTTTGTCTCGGGCTCATGGACAGATGCTGTTGTACGCGATATTCTCCTTCGCTTAATGTTTTGCTGCGGGAGTTTGATATGTGTGTGTTGTGGATGTAAGTTTTTCTTTTTTAATGTTATTGTTATGTGCGTTTATCGTCATGAATATAAATCGCCCCACGACCGATGCTGCCGTTTTTTTCCTTTTTATGGGAGGATGTGTCGGAGACACGCGCGCAGTTTCGGCATCGCGACGTCGATTAAGGCTGGACGAGAGCAAGAAAATATAATATTTCTGTAATTTTTGTCTCGCTCTTGCAAATTCTTGAAAATTTCTCTCTTGTATTGGCCTTTTCAGCCAATATGAAAAGTATTATTGTCTTATCTTGAAATTCTTGATCATATTGGAATTACGCAGACGTACAACAGTAAGCGAATCAATCATTAGAAAAGATCTCAAATCTACATACTCGGGAAAAACCAGGGCCACGCAAAAATGGAGTTACGCAGATGTGCAACAAAAAGCAAGTCGTTTATATAAAAAACGTCTTAAGCCTAAATAGTCGGGGCACGCAAGGTCCACGTAGAACAGTAAGCGAGTTGACTATTTGGGGTTCAGACCTTTTAAATGATTTACTGTTGAAAATATTGTTAAATTTAAGAAATTTTTAAAGTTACAAAATTAGTTTTAATATAAAAACAATAAAATTTCAGCACAAGTATAAATAAATGCCAAATTTTAAATTTGGTTTTCCCGCCATATATGCGCCGCCGGGCAGAATTTAGTACGCATACCGCCGCTAGGCGGTGCACCCCCTCCCTGTTGCTTCACGTATCTCAGTAAGTCAGCATGAGGGGATATAGCAGTCATCAACTACCGAAGTTTATTGTATCGAAAACTGTACATAAATATTGTAATAGTAATATAGTAATAATGATTTTATTGCAAATATGATTAATCTACAAATGATATAACATTTTAAAAGTCGTGTATATAGTACAAAAAATAGCTTATATAAAAACAGTTTTAAAAATAAATTCAATAATTCCTTCAAAATAAAAATAAAATAAAAAACAGCCAATTTGCGCTTCTCAGTCTTTTCTCTCTCGTACGATATCACAGTCATTGTATCCATTATTGTCTTGAATATTGAGTCAAGAATATACAATATCAAGGTTAATCTTGCTATATCGGGCAGCGTTGCTATATCATTAAAGCTTCTTAATCTGAATGTCGAAAATAAAGTCTGATGAATGATGTAAATAACCGATGAATTATCGCGTATATATAGATGCGCTCGCTGATTTTCGCTTAACTTTATAAATTCATTAACGCGAATAATAATCTTTTATACAAAAGCTTAATATACCGGTACATTAACCATTGAAAAAAAAACCCCTCCGAGAGTCACTTAACATGCCACAAGATCGCTCACAATAAAGGCATAACAACCCGCTCGCTCTTGGCGA
>UXGD01002026.1:0-29077 GCA_900474315.1 Torymus auratus
TCAACTGTGGCCACTTTTTTATTTGGAAAGTGTTATATTAAATGTTATATTTAATATTTAAGTGTATTATTTATTGAAATATGGGCATATTTCCCGTAAAAGCGGGAGATAAGACCATATCTCACGCAAAAGCGGGAGATAAGACCGTATCTCCCGCAAAAGCGGGAAATAAGACCATATCTCCCGCAAAAGCGGGAATTAGGCCATATTTCCCGCAAACGTTAAATTTGTTGAGAGAGGGAAACAAATCCAATTTTGGTCCCACTTTTCAGGGAAAAAAGTGGCCATATTTGTTGAGATGGGAATAAAATATATTTTATGTCATGTATATAGGAAATCGAAAATAATATTTTGTATACGACAAGGTCTTGTATGTTATTATCACAGCATGATATCACAGTCAGGCCTTATAAACTAATTAATACTACAAAGTATATAAGTCTTGTTACAAAACTGATATCAAAGATGATATAAAATGTACAATAAAGTCAAACCAATAAAATGGAAGAAAGAAACGATTATACAAATCAGTTTTATAAATAAACGGTTAAAATTGCAATAATTGCTAAAATTAAACTGCACTCATATACAATCAGCATGTGTCAAATTTGCGAAACACTATCAATGTCAAAGTGACTTTGCTTATAATCTATCTTCTCAAGTTAACATTGCTGGGTAAATATAGAAAAGCTATAGCTTATCATTGTAAACTTTCGACAAACCAATTCACAGTCCCTTTCACTCAAACGATTCTTAAACTAAATCTAACCGAGTACATTTCCACTGACACTCGTCCGTAGTATATATACCACACACAACGAGGCCCTCACTTCGTACCTCACAAAGCGCGCATAACAGCCTCAGAAAATGCGCACGCGCCATATAACCTCCTAACGTTCCTCCCCCATTACAATTTACATAACGCCCCACGCGTTTACGACTATACATCTCGCGACTCTCGATTCCCAGCTTCAAATTTTCTCTCCACGCAGCGCCTGCATTCGCGCGGGTAGCATAGAAACGAAAATAGTACAGACGCGTGTTCTAAGCGCAATACATGTATACGCGGTTCGCGTAATAACGCTCGTAAATCAGCCTTCATGCGCACGATAATGCAACTAGGACCGCGAGGTTTATACGCTTCAATAATAAGACACGAGGGGCCTAATTGCGAGAGCGCGCGGTCATTTGTCACTTGCGTATATAAGTGTTGCAAGTCGCGCGGTTGTTGTTGCACGCGTGTGTGTGGATATACATACGGGGCTGATTGAATCATAATTTAATCGAGTTTTAATAATGGCCTATCGTGGGCTTTTTTTATGTTGTTTAGTGAGCAGGGTGATAATTGCGGTAATGCGATTTGTGCTTGGTAGTATACGTAGGTGGCTATATTGAGTTATCTAGCGGTGACAAAATGTTGCGATATAGGAGGTTTTCGTTCCGAAAATACGTTAATTATACGGTCGTGTTTGGAATAAAGGACCTACTGTCTCGCAATTTTAAAGGTTCATAGAATTATCGACGATAAAGCAACGCCAATAATTATCATCGATCGATAAAAGTTTCGAGCAACCTTTTACAATCACTTTACATACACACTCGCTCGCCTTTGTGCGCTGCTTATACACCTCATTGAAAATTAGCGTCCACTTAATCCTTATAAATTATGCACGCAATTGCCAATCCGCAAAAAAAGGAAAAAACAAGAGCGCAGCAAAACACGCACCTTTCGTCAATTCCGGTTTGACAACATCTCGAATCTAAGCTCCTTTATTTCTGTAGAGGCTAGCGTATGGATGTCGGTTATATACACGACGCATGACGCAGCCGAGGAGGATGGAGAATTTGCACACAATAAAAGCTGTCGCGTGGAATAAGTTAATTGAGGCAATCGCGGGCGAACGTTTTAAAAAGAGCGCGTGAATATAAGTTACTTTTCGGTTGGGTTACAGCTTACGATGATATTTTGGTTGCGGCCGAAATTATGAAAGGTCTTAATATGTGCGTTGTAGAAATGGATTGTGTTATTGTGCTGCTATAAAAGGCGATTGAGGATGTGTAATTTAAGTTGAGTTCTATTTCAACTCCAAAATATCTGTAACTTTTGCCTTTTAGCAGACATTTAATTCACAAGAGCTAAAACTTTAAAAAAATACATTATCTATACTTAATTAAATATTCCCTTATTATTTCTTTATTTAAATAATATATTTATCTTATCAGCTCAAGCACCCACCGTAGCTACGAAATTTATTCAGCCAAAAATTTGCTCGATCCTCGCTTTGCCACACATTAAGGCTCTCATGAAAATCAGACCACATTGCATTTCGTATCTCTCTCTCACCCGCACCTTGAGAGTTCTCTCTATTCTTTCGTAATATTCTCCCATGCTCTGCTCGCGAGAGAGATAAATTTCCCGATAAAAGGGAGAGCGCGAGAGACCGTGAGCTCGATATACTCGTTCTCTCTCGAGAGAAGAGACGCGCATTACCATCCCCCTCACACGGATTTCCATCACGCGCGTCCGCGCGCTCTATACAGTTTCTTTATCCACGCGCGGTGCGTGCGAGCGCGATTATAAAATTCATGCGAGGGAAAAGCAGGTATTTGGGTCAGGCTGCTACAGCGACGCAAGTGAAACGAGAGGCGAGAGGGTATTTGCTAATGCAGAAGGATAATTATCTTACAAGAGTGAGAGAGGGAGATTCGAATCGAACGTGCACGCGCCTCTCTTTTTTCGCCTAGATTCGCGCCTTATACGGAATTTGAAAATCGATATATTTAAATTGATCGCATTGTTTTACTGATAGGCTGACTGGACGGCATAATGAATGTTAAGAGATATCGACGTTTAAAAATTTCTTGTCTTGGTGCTGGGTGAATATTTTCTGTGGAAGTGAAAATTTGTATATAAGTTTCACCACGATAAAATAAATTTTTTATATACTTTCTAAATAAATCCCTGCCACGTTAAATTCTGTACTACGTTGAACAACGATAGTTTTGTTGGACGATTTTTATTGCAGGATATTCCGTGGTGCAGCATCTCGTAAAATTTGTATATATATAGCCTAACAATAGAAAATACTTAATTACAGCTAACTTTTTTCAACCTGAGTAACCCCTTACGTTGACCACTAACTACTTATCCCATAAAATTTCCAGTAATCAATCCTTCGACCACCTATACCAAATCCAATCGAAATCGCAAAAAAAGGTCGCCTCAAACTCCCACGTACAGATTCCCATATATACACGCTCGACTATTAAATAATTGAACGACCTCTCCGAGTTTTTCCTCATAACTTAACCATACGCGCGTGCACACAATGTTGCGCCCGAGGCGCGAAGACGAACGTATCGGTTAATTGAAGTCAATCGCTTCGCACAAAGCCAGGCGTGATCGAAAATTAATTAACGCGGGGCTTTTCGAAATGAAATATGTATGCGTACGGATACGTATGTTTTTTTATCTTCGTCGGTTGGTATGTACGTTGCTCCGGTGAATCCTTAATGGCTTAATGTCGTTAAGCACTGACAGTGTATTCATAAAGTAAGTATCTTTTGAGGATAATGGAAATACGCGATCTTTTATGTCATTTGACTTTACGAGGTTCTTATTCGTATAATTTACAAGGTTGTTTACATTATTTTATTACAGACAAAGTTTTTAGCCCATATCTTTCTAAGTTGTTATAACTAGAGTCATAACGTTAAATACTTATTCTTTAGCAACAAAAAAAACTACGTTTACTAAAAAACAATCGTTGGCGTCAAGTCATAAACACGATAGCGTCGCAACAGATTTTCTCAACATATATTATATTCTCACAATAAAACAATATTTAGACATCATCTATCAGTTTACACGCACTTTTAGAAAAAAAGTTAATATCTATTTAAACAATATCCCTCAACCTTCTCAACTTAACCAATAATCACCTCCCACTCGTTTATTTATTTTTTCACCTTCACCACTTCTCCGTACACCATAATACCCCATCAGACTCATTACAACCGCTTCTCCTCTCCTCGTCACATAACCCGCGCGGACCGCCGTGGACGTTAACCGCGCGGCTGCGTTACGAAATTTTCAAGGCAAATCCGCGAACTTTCTGCGCTTTCACCCGCGTACTCCACGACTGAGGTGAACAACCCGCGCGGGTACAAGGAAATCGCTTTTTCGCATTATCCAACATCGGTAGCAAGGGCGACCTCCGCGCGATTTCGACACTTATATACTCGCCGGGGGCACACGTACTCAGTGTGTACACGAATCGTGGCCTACAAAAGCTTCCGTTTTCTCCAGATTTCCGAAATATATGCGCGCGACGCGCTCGGAATTATACAATCCGCGTGTAATTGGGAACGGCCGTGAACTCTGACGAGTTTTCGGGGCCGCGACAATGTCACCTTGTATGTGAGTAAGAAAAGAGCAACTGTGCAAATAATGGTATGACATCACGGAGAGAGGTGTGTATATGCATCGTGGGTAATTGAAGAGTGCAGCGACTTGCGCGAAATTTCGAGCTGTGTATGTATGTTTGGACAAAGGCTGAGGTAATAATGAACGCCGAACCACGCGGAAAAGTTGCTCGCTGAGATGGGTTATTCCGATATTTGGACGATGAGTAATTTGAAGCTCGCTATAATAAGTGTAGAAAGCGAGCGTTATAACTGTTGATTTTGGACTTTTCGCATTAGCCGCGGATAATACTGTTTTGATCCGTTGCAAGCATGTCTGCGCGCCGTGTTCCATTCACTTTTAAAATGTTAATAAGCCTGCGGCTTGCCAAGTAGTGAAAGTTACGTGTATATATACGTACCTTCGAGTGGCTACGGGCAAAGGTGCAAGGACCTGTAGAAGGTCATATTTATTGTTTTGTTATGTCACACACACACATACTGCAGGCAAGTTCCCGGAGACATGTTGTTGTACGTAATATGCTGCAATAAAAGTGTAAATGTCAAAATAAACGAATAAATGATATTTAAAAGTGACAGGAATATTATGAAACAGTTTCATGTGTACATGGATAATAACAACATTATAGATCATTAAAATGATTAGAAGTGAGTTTATCGAAGTAATTATGAATTAATCGCAATGGTTGCTTAATATTTCCCTTGCAATTTAGAATTGTAGGACCTTGAAAAAGCAATATTACCGATTACATCCATAAACCCTATAACAATTTATTTTTCACGTCGATATAACTTAAAACTGGAAATAAATGGTACAACGGATACGTAAATAGAATGAAAGGAAGAAAATGTAAATTAGCATAGCCAATCGACTCGATTTACTTCATGATATGTGTATATACATTTGTCGCAACTCCAGTAACAACTCATCCAATAACGATTATCACAAATTCACACTCCCTACTCCTTACAATTTAAAATTAATTTTTCCTCCCCGCAATAACTCTCTCCATGCACCTATAAAAAAACAAACACAACATATTTCCCATCATCATGAGCGCAGAAAACTTCCGAATTTTTCGCCGATATTCTTCGCCTCGCCGACAAACCGGTAATTTCGCCTCGTTCTCTGTCTCTCGCTCGAAGTAAAAAAATCGAACCGAAGCCGACGACGCCGGCCGCAAGAAAGACGACGACGACGAAGAAGAAGGAGCCAAAGCGAAAGAGAGAGAGAGAGAGAGATAATATACAGCGGAGCAGATGCGTGCGCGCGAGCTTTATTGGGAGCGTCTGGGTATAGAGCTGCAGCAGTTTCGTCGCGCGCGAAGGTCTCCAGAACGTTGACCATTCGGCTCTTAAAGGACTGCGCCGTCCAAGGTCGGTGGCGGCGCGCTCGGCAAGCGTCGAGCGTTCTTTTCATTCTACTGTATGTGTGTATGTATATACATATTATATACGTATATGTGCGCGTGTGTGGGGTAAGAAAGAGGAGCTATCAAAACAAGTCGATCGCGAGTTTGTGGGTCGCTTCATGGCGCATATAGGATACAGAACCCGTATGCGTGTGTGGTTTTCGACGTGAATACGATGGGTAGCTCGTAGTTTTTCTCTTACATGGGGGTAGCGCTTTTTACGACGGATAAATAGATGGTGTATTATTGTTGCGAAAACCGCACATTTCGACTGAGCCTTCTGCACTCGCAAGCTACGTTATTAATCGTTGCGAAAACTATATGGTTTCATCACCGTATCATCATCGTCTACCTTTACGGTATATATCCATCAGGGTGGGCTCTCTTTTTTAAAGGTTTCTTTTCTCAGGCCTCGCGATGGTTATATCAACGCTATTCTGAAGTTTAATTACGAGGAAAATTGAAAGATGATGTGATGCACCGTGGTATAATGCCGCTTTAATAATCGCCTGCGTGTATACACGCGGCTAAATTGTACACAAGAAACTTTGCATATATACCTTGGCTCAAGAGAGAGCGACAACTTCGGAACCTCTGTACGCATACGATCTTATAATGATCGGAAAACACATACTACTCCGAAACGGATAATACCATAGGATAATACGCGATCCATCATCCCTTTCATTTTAAAACTTCAGCTGCAATTATAGACGCACGCGGATGAAGACGCGAACCTCACACACAGACATACAGACACGCGCGTTTGGTATAAAAAGCCGCTAACTCTCCGCATTTCGATCCGCAATTATTACAAGATATCCGCGCAGCAGCTAAAAATCCGGAGCAGGTAATAATCAGGCTTAAACACTCGGTATCTCTGTTCTCGTAATTGCTTCTTTTCTCACTGTTCGCCTTTCCAGTCCCCGCGCGTGCACAGCCATTAAGACTCAGAAAACTCGCTCTCCCATTATCAAAATAAATTTCATCCTTCGCCGGAGGCTCTCTCCCTCTCCTCTCGTACAAAAGTCATCGACATCGTAGCGCGCTGTCCTTCGACGCTGCGTTTTCCCGCTCTTCCTTCTCTCCTCCTCCTGCGCCGCCGCTGAGATTGCGATCGGCCGTAGCTCGCGAATGCACGCGCGCGTATATATATCGGGCCTTAATTGGTCGGTCGCGAGGTCAGAGCTGACGCAGCGTATGAATTATCGCGCATGCGCGGGGGGATGCGCGGGAAGAGAGGGAGTTTGAGGAATACCTGCGGCATCATATCGCTGGTTCAAGGTTTTCCAGGGTAGTATAACGCCCTGATGGTTACGGGTGTGTGTATGGGTTTTTGTGAGGAGGGAGAAAGGGGGTTTGAGGCTGTGGTGGATCGATTATAGAGGATTTTTGAGTGGATATAAGTCGAGGTAATAAAGCTCGGGTGCAGCTTGTTGAGAGCTTTTTAAAGTTGGTATATATAAGAATATATACGAGTAGGATATGATGATGTCTTTTACGTGAATTAATTTTCAGCAAAAAGGTTAATATAATGACAGATGTTCTCGGCGTTGATTGTCTGTAAAAAGTCAATGTGTGCTCTGCTTATGGAAACCACTGAAATAAAATCATACACTCCAGGTGCTTATTACAACGAGCAAATATCTGATTTATGTATGTTACTTCACATAATACCTTATACTCTCCTACAACCAATTCACCCAGTACTTTCTCCAACCCCCATCCGACAATTACCTCACCCTCTCAGAATTTCTCTCTCAACCGACTCTTGTTTAGACGATCTCTCTATTTTCGCGCACCGTGAAAAAAAAACCAGCTCGCACGTCGTTCTCTCTGTCCTCCGGCTAAATGTATCCAGCACGCGGCGCGCGTCTTGTAACCGGGGCGTCGAGGCGCCTGGCCGCGTAAAATGCAAAGAGGCCAGGACGACGACAACGACGACGAGACAAAGAGAGGCGAGAGAGAGAGGAACGGATGCACAGTCTTATCCTATACAGCACTTCTGGATGCCGCGACGCTTGTATCACGCTCGCTTTCTTCGCCGGAATTATAACGGAGGCCGATTTTTGCCTCGCGAGCGACGAGCCAAGGTTTTCCCTCCTCCTTAGTGGCTGCTTTCTTTTGGCTTTTGTATACGTACGCGCGAGAGATGAATATAGATCAAAGTTTATGGTGTACTGAGTGTGAGAGGAAAAACGTTTTGCGCAGCGGCGGATCGCGATGAGAGTGTACACATATAAGAGGGACAAAGTAAAGTTGTTGAAAGCATCTGGGAGAGACATGTTGAGGCTGTCGTTTTGTGCGCATGATTTATAGGTGGGTAATTTTAAGAACTGCATATTGAGTCATATATTGAAGAAATAACAAGGAAAATCTTTGGTTATATTATACTGGTAATCGTTTGCGCAAGAAGATAAAGATGCAATTAAACATTCCTTATTTACCGATGTACCAATACGTCTATTAATATATAATATCAAAATCAACGAACACATTATCTACCATACGCCCGCATATACATATGCCACGGGTAAATCGTCACCTCTTCATTATCTATATAGAAATTGCCTGCGATTCTGCGCCTTCTTGGTACACTTATACCTTTATACGTCGGTTCGTTAACCAGCGCACACCGACGACGTGTATAATCGGCAGACTTTTATATTATACAGTCTATCGCGATTTCGTAACGATTTGCTGTTCCACGTGCAGCACACAGGTCGCCTTCCGATTGTAAAAAAGCCGCGAGGGAGAGATATATAGCGTTGCGCAAATATATCCTTGTGCGAGATATTGTATCTGTTCTCGAGTAGCCTGCAACGAGAGAGTTGGTATAATTGTTTTACCGAACTGGCGCTGCATATAGCACGTGTAATGGCTTAATTCTCCGATAGACTAAAATCGCTTTTATACAAGCTTTCGACTATGCGTAGTTCAATATTATTTTATAGTCAGCCGTTAAATCTATTAGGAAAGAACCACAGAATTTCTCATCCATAAAATATAGACGATCCGCAATCCTATACGCGGCAAAACAATTAGGCATTAAAATTAGAGAGTACCCATATACACAGACGTAAATAACGCAAAAGAAACCCCGTGCGGCGCGCGCATCAAATGAAGCGGTTATATTATCTCCCGCTTCGACGCCTGTGCAGCCTTCATCATCATATCCCAACGAGAAGAAGAAGAAAAAAAAAATCTGTTAATACACGCTATTACCTCTTTACGCATTAAAAACTTTCACTGCATCCGCGCGCATCAATATATATAAAACACACATATACGAGCGCTCATCCCCGTGTCTCATTAGAAAACGAGAGGAAAACGACTGCGCGCGCTTCCCCGTCCGTAACGCGCGCACGTAACAAGTGCGCACGTATGTGTATAAGAGAGCATCAAGCGTTACGGAACGGCGAAAGTGAAGAAGAAGGATCCCGCGGCGCGCCATGCAATGCAGCCCACGAAGAAGAAGAGGAGGAGAAAGAGAGAAGGAATAGCCAAGGATCGCGGCTAGTTAACGTTCGCCGTGGTGGGGGTTGACGCTGTAGAGGGGAGTAGAAAGAGAGAGAGAGAAGAAAGGGAGCGAGAGAGCGACGATGCAATTAGGCGAGTTATGCAGAGTGACGTCACACGCGTGCACGCAGCAGCGGCGGCAGTATCGTCTCTCTCTCTCTCTCTTTCTCTCGTTCTCGCTCGGGGTAACTGTGCTGAGTCAAGGACAGAACCCGTCCAAGGCCCCTATATAATGTGTGCGCTTGCAGTGTGTGAGTGTGAGTGCGGCTGTCTCGCCCCCTTCCCCGAGTTTCGAGTCTGGCTCTCTCTCTCACTCTCGATGCTCTCTCTACCCCTCCGCGTGTATATAGGGAGCGAATGAAAAGAGGAGAAAGAATGGGCTTGTTTACTCGCTATGGGCTTTTTTAGATTTTTAGGAAAGATGGACGGCTTCGTATATGCGCCTCTTGTAAATTGATAAGGGCGAGTTTGTGTGTGTGTGCAGTATAAATATTGTTATGAATTTTTAGAGGATGCGTGTATGATAATGAGGGAAGGATGTGTGTAAAGAGTTATCGGAGGGGTATTATTCATTAAGATTGTTCTACGATGTGTTAAGCTTTATATATTAGTAAAATAATTTTTGTGTATAATGAAATGCGATAATTATAATAAACTGATATTTTGAAGGAATAAATACTTTTCTGTGATTTATCATATTATGTCGAAGGATTCACAGAGGTTCTATAAGTAGTAGTTAAATTTACGATATTACAACGTTATAACAACAGTAAAACTAAATCATGTTTTAACAGAACATTAAACTAAAAGATAATTAATCCAAAAAATGTTAAAACGAAGAACTCCGTTTCGAGCCATAACGCATACTAATCTTACTATACCTATTTCCCACACCAATCCGCACCATCAGCACGAAACATACCCTATATATACACAGATACAGTTCTCCTCCCGTTCGTCCCTCTCCTACACACTTGCACGCGTCCTGGCTCTCCGCAGCAAACACAAAAACTCGTTCAAGCGTCGAGAACGCACACACACATATAGATTACGCCACAGCGACGGCGCGCTTCACCCCCTAAACTTCCCGTGCGCGCGCGCCTCCGAGATAAAGCTTCGTTTCGCTTAATTAGGGAGAATTCTAGGGAGTTTTTCTTTTGCTCGTTTTGCTGAGAGGGAGATCCGGTATGCCGGTCGAATTCACTCGGGAGGCGAGAGTACGATTGCTGTTTATGAAGTTGTTCTGGTTGGTAATAGGGGGACGCCGGGGTGTAGAGGTTTATGGACGGTGAGATGACGTGAAGTGAGTATATAGATATATAGCGAGAGTTACTCGGTTTGGGAGGGAACTGGGGAATTTGAAGGTGGAGAATAAATATTTGTATAAAAGTCGCTATCTAGCGTGTAATTCGCGTAATGTATAGTGTCGATTCAATTATTTTATTACAGCGTGGTTTTTCTCGACAGCGTTCTTTTTTTCTTCATAATATATAATATAGTTTCTCTTAAACTGTTAGGTTTCTAATTAAGCTATTAACGTAATATCAAACCATAAAATAAGTTTCCCGCTGCTGTTTCTTCTGGCAGTCATTAACGTGTATACCAGTATAAATACTGTAGAAACAAACGCGCATAGACGTTTATGCACTCCGCAAATATAGACGTTCTCCATTTAGCTAAATTACATCAAACCGCTACGAACAAGAGCGCGTTAAGTTAATTATTCAATCGTTGGTTAATTAAAATACCTGCTTCCAACCACGTGTTACAAAATCGTTCAGATAAGAACTATATCAATATTAACTTAACCGCACCCAAATAACCTAAATGTACAAAATCTAAACTTTGGAAAATTTCAACATAATTCCACAGGTAATTTTCCTCAATTAATCAATTTTCTCGCCACAAAAAAAAAATATAAACCACAGATAGGTGCGCATACAACTACCATCTAAGCTCCCTCGGTAGACAATTAATTTACGAACCGAGCTCGCGTTTCTGCGAAGAACGCCCCACTCCGTCGGCTCCCCTAAACAAGAGAACAAAAAAAAACGCAACTGCAAGGATCAACGACTCCTGCGCGCCGGCCAACCGGTTCCACCTCCGTATATATATATATATATATATACCCTACCGAAACGCACACACCCACGATTTTTAAGCGCTGCGCCGTTTTAGTCGGTCCTCTTTTTCGTTCTCGAGAGACGCACGCGCGTGCCGATGCGTCGACCTCCCTCTATCTTTATACACTGCGAGCGCGCGTTATGCAAATGATGCGAGCGCTGCAATCTTGCAGCGATGCACAGGATGAGAAGTTTTAGAAGATTTCTGTTGGCGTTGGATGCTTATTTGGTTTTAGTTTAGTCTTAAGTTTCAAACGGGTTGATTCTTGTTTGGATTAGACTTGGATAGCGTTGGTATTGTTTGGTACCTGCGTGTTGCTTTCTTTGAGGAATGTCAAACCTAATCATGGTTCCTATAGGTATATTGAATTTTTGTTTTTCAATTAATATTTAAGTTTTTTAAAACTGAGCATGATATTCGTCATGATCGAAGGAATGACTGATTATTATATACCGGAAAATACCAGAATGATGGTAAGTATAGATATGAACACATAGGCCCTCACATGCACTCATTTTTAAATAGTCTTGTACATATTTGCAAAATAAAAAAATAAAATCATAAAGCAAACAGATAGAACGTGTCGCTTGAGGTCATTGCAATTTTGAGAGGTTGATGACACGTCGCCTCAGAGCCATAACCACTCCGATATCGTTTCTTGAACTGCAGCTTAATCTTAGATTGATACAGCAGAAAATTAATTAACGTCTTATAAATCCGTGATCGAATGTTTTATTGGCATATTGTTCATCATAATCAACGAATTTCGCGATAAATAAATCATTTGCAAAATCGCGCGTTGTTAAACAATCGTTCTTAAATGTACAATAACATCATCGTATTATTATTATATTAATTATATGTACGTAATACCACGCAAAGCATTCGTTGCACGATAAAACGTCTAATTCCGGGCTTTAACGCACACGATTATTAAAAGTAAATACGCACGCATAACCACTTAACCATATTCATAGCAATGTATAGAGAAACTCGCTCATCATATTATATCTAACCTTTAAAACCTAATCACGTAACATTAACAATATTGAATCACTCTAAGCAACGCTCGGCAACGATCGCGCGAGCAGCTATACAGCTCCGGCTAATTACGCCACTTTCGCCGCGCAAATCACTTGCTGCTGCTGCCGCTTTATTATGAAAAGAAGAAAGTAACCGCGCGTGAACGCCGATCGCCGCTGCAACGACGTTCATCTTTCGCGTGCTTATCGCACTTTGAGCGCAACGAACAAAAAAAAGAAGAAAAAGAACCTGCACGTGATTTCTCGGGAGAAACCGAGAATAGCAAGGTTGTTCAACCTGTTATTTCAGTTCCGCGCGTCGACGGTATTGTTGCCAAGTTCTGCATTGCCCGGTTAGCGCGTTGTGATGTATAATACAGCGGATAAGCCTACCGAATGGGTTGAAGTTTTCCGATCGATAGAATTTGTTTCGGGAATACTGCTGGTTACAAATACACCTTTTCCGAATCGTCTTTTGGAATAGAATACCTGGGAAACTTCTATGACGTGTTTGAATCGTATCAAGATCCATGCCTATTATGAAATCATTCTCTAATAATATTCCACATTTGACATAATCCACCAGATTTGTCCGCCTCGACAATTCGGCAAATAGAACCCAAGCCCATTGAAATTGCAAATGACATTATACCGCGGCAAGTGTTTTCCAAACTTAATCAAACGATATAATATATTTCTATAACGCTAAAGTACACCGCACGTCAAAAAGATTCTTCCGCTCGGATGATTAACGCGCGCTGTCCGTCTATAAATATATAATGCGCGGCCGCGCGCAAAAGGAAAAACCTTATAATAGTTGTGCGGCATAATGTTGAGCCAATACTTATATATACCCGATTCTCGCGATAATATCGAGACACAATGCTGCTGCTATAGTGCGCTCCACTATCTCTCGCTCGGATTATAATTTTTCTCTTTGCTCATTATGAATGAGCAAACTCCTTTTTTTCACCCGTCCGATAAGGCCGTGTAATTATCTAATTATTTGTACAACTATATCAGAGCTATATACACCGCGGGCCTTATCGCTATCTCTCGCCGCGAACGTTATATTTATATAACAATCGACATCGCTGATGACACTACAATAACTCATCAATGACCGTACAAGCATTATATGTACCCCCGATTCGTTTGCACTAGATAAGCCGAGCATAATTTATCCGCACGTGTCGCGCACGTCCTCTCTCCTCCGTTTGCCGAATTCTATGTCACGGACCTAGCCTTGAAAGCCTACGACTACCGTAGCAGTAGTAGCCGCCAACCCAATTATACATTTATTTACCGCGTAATATCGCTCTGCTCTCTGGCCCTGATCCGCGACCGCAACAGCCACTCGTGTGCTTATATGCAACAGTTGTATAATCCAAACGCGTTACGTAAGGGGCCGCGACGTAGTGGGATTACCTCGATGATGCTGAGTCTCGCTGTGTCTAATGCCAAAGAGGTACAGCATCACGCACGCACCAACACTGTGCGTATGCGGTTTGGTTAATTTTAATTTATACCGTGTAGTAATAAACGCTCGACCTACGCGATGTTTTTCATCTGAGCGCGCTGAGGTCTAGTGTAGTGGTTATTATTAGGTGAATACAAGGGAGAGATTACGTATGGCCGAGAGAGAGAGAGAGGAATTGGCCGGGATGCAGGGCCTCGAGACGATTGAATGGTGGGTGAATATTAGCGTATTAATGTTTCAATTAGAATAATAGCGGTAACGGTGCCGGAACATAATCTCTAAGAATAGGTCGATAATTAAGGCTGTTTCGTTCATAGATTAAAGTGGCATTCGCGTTTTATTTGGTGTATGTGTGTATAATGCGTTTAATCGGGGTCTGTTTGTTATTTAACATTTCAAGATCTCATGCTGATTCCTTGGATATAGTTTCTTAACGATTTCAGTTCTATCATAATCATATAGGAGAAGATAAAATCGTTGTTGTCATCAATAGCACATCACGAA
This sequence comes from Torymus auratus, assembly GCA_900474315.1. Classification (NCBI taxonomy): domain Eukaryota; kingdom Metazoa; phylum Arthropoda; class Insecta; order Hymenoptera; family Torymidae; genus Torymus; species Torymus auratus. The sequence continues at coordinate 14,487 of UXGD01002026.1, forward strand.
TGTATAAACACGAGCAAACATACAAAATTTTCTGTAACTGTCGCGTCTTTTCCGGAATAATTACGATATCAATGAGGTCAACTCTAATCGTCATGCTCTCAGATTTCGTGATTATTCAAAAAATATGCAAAGTTTATACATTATATCACAATCTTCATCTGCGAGGCCGAAAGAATTCGGGAAGAGCGCACATTTATTTACATCATACAATCGTCGTACGTGGCTGCATCCTTGAATTCCTATACGGCCACAGCCAACAGGAAGAATCCTGATTGATAAAAGATAATTTCTCCGTACGTTATCAACGTACGATCAAGTAACCAACGTGTCTCCACCTGTCGGCTCCTCTGTTTCCAAACGTAATCAGGTAGTGATAGCCATCTCGGGCGAATATCACGTTATGCGCCGCGCCACGTACATCAGTGCACCGGATTTTTGCGTTATCGGTCGAGTGTATAACAATGTCATGTATTTTTCTTTCTCTCGTCGTAATTGTTTGCTGTCCGAAAATACTCCGCGCCTCGGATTTCGACGTGGCGCAGGTGTTTATCTTACGATTAGCGGCCTGTTTTGAAGTTGAACTTCGTTGTTTTCTTTTTCGCAGGAGAGTTTTGGGTGACGCGGGTGATTTGGATTTGCGTGGCAATGCGTTTAACGATTATGTGTGTGAGGTTGAATAATGTAAATGTGAATAGCAAAATTTATAATGCAGATTGTATTTTAGGTATTCTAAAATTGTAATGTATGTGAATATGCGAAAAGAGGTATATTTGCCGTTTAATTTACAGATGACTTGGTATGGTATATTGTAATGACTAGTAAATATTAAATTTGATCAAATAATCCACTCTGATTGTTCATTCAGCTGAACAGTGATTATTAATGACATGAAAAATCATTCATTTAGATTACAAATAGTATAGTTCACGTGTTCTAGAATTGCAAAAGAAGTAACACAAATATTTTTGCTGCGAACGATTTTTATCGAAAATAAGCATTAACAATAACTTCAAGAATGTAAACTTAGCACTGAGAATTTACTCGAAAAAATACTATTCTCTTTGAAAATCCAATGCTCAATAACTCACAGCCTATCAATGTATCCCAATACCTGTCTACAAAATCATTCGCACATCGGCACCGTTTAATCCCCTCAATAAATCGCACCTTGCATGCACACACCTTACATCCAATAAACCTATTCTCCAGTCCATAAACTCGCACTCCATCAATATAACCATCTAGTCTCATGTACCTCGCCACCCTTCGACGCACAATGCGTTCTATTCCATCCAGCGCGTAACAACAATCGAACGATTTCGCGTTCGCTCCTCTATACACACACAGACATACCCATATATCTCAGCGCTAACGCGTTCGCCTCTGAAAATGCAAAGTAGACGCGTGCAGTTACGTTATATCACGCGCTCCTGCTGCAGCCTACGATTGCGATCTCGGAATGCACTCGTCAGTTCTCTCGCGAGGTGACGCAATTATGAAATTATATTATTGAGGCTGTCTGCGTACGTTATATGTATATGCAGGACCAGTTTGCAGAATGCGAAAAGGCACGACGACGTTACGTCTCGGAGGTGTTAGAAGAGCCGTGGGAGGATGGTTTGGGATGAAAATGGCCGTTACGAGAAGTGTCGGTGTGGAGATATAGAGTTACGGTCGAGCTCGGGGGATTGAAATTTGCAAACGAGCGGCCTCGGAATTTGAATAAGTAGTAATTTGAGCGCCCGCGGAAAATGCGTTTTCGTGGGAGTGAATATGTAATAGAGAGTATAATAAGGTACGAAGTTAGTCTGTGGAATAACGCGCACGGGGACATATATTATTATTAGTTTTTGTTTAGCATAGACCGGAGATTGTAAAAATAAATGAGGGCTGTGTCAATGACTCCTGGCGAATGTGAACCTAATATTTGTAAATTATATTTTTAACCCTTCTTAAATTAGCTTCTTTGGGTTAATTATAACCTGATGAGAATTCACGCGAGAAGAACGTTGAGAATCGTTTTTTCATCTGCTATGCTATTGGGATAAATAATTAATGATCTTGAATTTAATTTATTTGGAACACAAAGAGGCTGATCTACGATTTATTATTAGTCAGAGCAAACAAATAAGAACAGTGTTTTGTTAATAAATTTTATTAACGCGCTCATTCGACTTTAAATTTGTAAACACACCATTTGCATTTTCTAAAAGCAACCCAAGTACATTCCCTTTTTCATTGAATTCATATATTAAGAAATACGAAAATTTACACTTTGATGTCGAAAGCATTAAAATTCCCTATACACTTTTAAAATGTCTCCTTTATTTATAGCTGCAATGGGTTGTAAAATCAAGATAAAATTACAGCTGTCTCTATAGCAGTTACATTTTACTTACAAACCGATCACTTAGAATAACGCGAGAATGATAATAATAATAATAATTTGTTTTGCATCGTACAGAAAAACATGGAAATTCTCGATGCAAAGCACGCCGTTGCTAACAGTTTCGCTTTAAAGGCGTTTTTCACTAATTCAAAAATAAATATTTATAAGATGAGGTAACGGAGATCGGAGTAATTTATTACGTCAACAGTATTTTAAATTAGTATCTAATAAAAACACATCTCATAGTATATAGTGTGCTATTAATATTCCTCGACTGAAATAAAATCTATATCATTCAGCAATACTATTCAGAGACCCAAATATAGCCAATACAAACGTATTTCGTACGTTTTATTCGAAATTTTTCACATAGTTTGGAAATGCAAAGTGAACTGAAATACATTTCATTAGTTGAAAACAACATTCCTTCCACAACTTTCGTGAAAAATCCAACGTGTTTCATAAAATACTCCGCACGTGACAGCCAAATCTAAATAAAACTCGTCACGTCTAAATTAGTCATAGAATCTTACCAAACGATTCATCGCCGATATCTTGAACCGCACTCAATAACAAAATTAAGCACCAAAATCATTCATATCAAAATTCCTCACCCTCCTAATCCCTTCCTTAATCACCGCCATCACAAACTTCTACCCACCCCCATAAGGAAACGATCTACCCCAAGCCATCACCCAGGGTATACCCATTACGTCCCTCCCAAAAACACCTCTCGCGTTACCAACCCCCGAGCGCTCTCGCCAAGTTACGTCGTTAGACTAACGAGCCGCGGACGTCGCGTCTGGCCGCTTTCCCACGCGGAAGTTCTTTGTGCCTGCGCTCGCGCTTTTCCTTTATATTTTCGCTCTCTCGTCTTCTTTGTCGCGCGCCAGTGAGTTGATAAGCGATTGGCCGCGAATGCGCGGGATTTTTCTTTGTGCGAAGTGAGGAGGCGCGATTCGTCATCGGTCGTCGGAAGTAAAGGCTCAATAGGGTGTTATCAGTAGCGGTATTTTTTATGTCTTCTTTTGTTTCGTAATTGAAGTGAGATATTACCGGTAGCGAGAAGTGTAATTTCGTGATTATTATTTCTGTTTTTAATGCGACGGTTGAGTGCGCGCAAGGTTACAACGTTAAGTAATACGGTTACGCGGTTATTTGCGTTCAATTTTGTATGGTTTATGCAGAAATCTATTATAAGCAATGTTATTTTGTATAAAGCGTAAATAAATCATTACAACAGCTACACGTCGACCACCGACAGTCGAATTCACATTTATTCATCACAAATCTATCGCCACCCTTCCAAGTATTGCAAAACCATCATAAATCCCGAATCGTACCACCACTATACTCTATACCACCTTCGCGACAATGAACTCTATTTACGCCTCGATTCAACACCGCGTTTATTAGCCGCACTTATACCTATACGTATATCTACGTGTGCTCGCGTGCACTTGGCCTTTGCCTGTCCGCGCTGTAAAGCTCAAGATCGATCCAGTTGGCATCGCTACTACCGCGCACGAGCTAGCGCGCGCCGCTTTTGGATCGCCGTCAAGTATCAAGATAATTACACGAGCTGCGAATAGCTCTCACTCACTCTCTCACACACGTGCGATTTTTCTTTGTTTCGGTTTTCGGGGTTACGAAACTGGAAGTGCCAACGCGAGTAACGAGAGAGAGAGAGAGCGCCGCATTGTTTCGATGTGCCGTTATTTTTTTATTGTTTTTCGAAGTCCGAGGAAGAGGAGGAGGGAGGAGGAGGATTTTCCATTGTTTCACAGGCTTTTTGTCGTTTGGATTTACCGTTGAATGGATGTTTTTTTAGTAAGGGAGAGGGATATTTACGTAATAGGTTGCGCGGGTGCTGTTATGTTTTATAATTGAAAACGCAAAAAAATTATAGGTGTTTTCCAGTTTACGATGCTTGTTTATGGGATTTACTGGTGGTCTTTAGTACGCATAATAAGTACTTGTTGACGAAAATACACGAGTCACACGAATGTATTTTCCTAATCACTCTATGTTCGAATTTAGCTCTATGACGCTTGTTAACAGCCTTTTCAGTTATACAATAAACCGTGACTAATCCACGACGGCGTTTATTATCGACTAGATATAATTACGCGCGAAGTAACAGTAAGTTTTTCTGACTCACATAGAATATTCTACGCGCACCTGTCGCGAAACCAGACTAGACACGACATTTTCGTGGCCTCTCATTCACTCGAAAATCTATTTTCTTCAACCCCTCGCTCGCGTAACTCCACCCTGCAAGCATTCCGCATCAGGAGCCTCCCGCTGCGTACAGTGCGTCGAAAATACACGACGCTGCGCAAAAGGAATAGTCGGCCGTCGCGGTTATTTTGGCGCGTTGTGTCTCTCGTCGCGAACTTTCTTTTGTCGCGCGGCGCGACGCTAAGAGCTGCGCCAACTAGACCTTGCCGGCGTGAAATTGCGTTTTGTTAACGTTGGTGGTATTGAGATTATGGGGGTTTATGGTGAGAGCTGGAGATTGATATCTTGGGTTGGATATTTCGCGTGATTTATTGTATTCTGGTTGTTTGATGGCTCGGATTGACACGACTACCGTGTTTGTGTTCCAAAAAAAGAAAAATCGATCGTTTTTCAAAACGTTGCGTTTCATGTTGATTTGTCTGCCGAATCGAAATAATTTATCTATCGAGAATTAGTCTTTTCTAGAATAATTGATAAGCATAATTGTTTACTGGCTAATTACTTGGAAAATGATTATTGCGATTTCTATATTCTCTATTTCCTAATAGCATATCCAATGATGATATTCAAAATAATTTATTTTATTAATATTGCAACTCAATAAATTGAAACTCCTACAACTATGCGATCTGCAAAACTATATGCAACGAATGCCAAGCCTCTGAGATCTCAATCACTCCGCAAGTGAAACTCTCCGAATTAAATCACCCGCGCACCCACAGGTTATTCATCAATTCTACGAGATCTCAGGCATCATCGACAACGCGCGCACGCGATATATCCCACGCGCGCTTTCTTCCTCACACCGTGCAAAGGAAAAACTCCCCGTTTACTTATATACCGCGTAACTTTCCTTCTTCCCTCCGCACGATTTTTACGTTACGTCGAATCGGGGCATCGAACGTTCTTCCACATATACTCGTTTACTCTCTCGTCAGTTTCCTAATTATTATTAAATTTCACTCGCGTAATGCGCGCGAAATTCGCACTGCCTATAACGCGCAATTAGCCACGCGCGTGTTTTCTCTCTCTCTTTCTCGCAGAGATCAAGATCTTCCTACGTCCCTGGCCTTGCGCTGCGGTGTGTCTAGCCTAGGCGCAACTTTCACATAATGCACACATACACTGTACTGCAGCGGGACTTTCACGTGCGATCGCGCGATGTGCGCGTGCGCGTGTTGCGGGCAGTGTATAATGTATGATGTGTATATGTATATACGTGGTAAGAGCGCGTGCGGATGCGATGATTTCGGATTGATTTGCAAATTGCAGCGCGCGCGTGCGGTGCGGTAATTTCTTCGTTTAGAGCGAGCACGCTGTGCCCCGAGCGATTTTCCCGGAATGAAAGCAAAAGATAAAGAGGAGATGTTGCGTGGTCGGATATGCAGGGTAATTAGGGCTACACGAGAGCCAGACAATACAATATTTCTGTAATTATTGTCTTGGTCTTGTTAATTCTTGATATATACTCTCTTGTCTTGGTCTTGTCAGTCAATATGAAAAGTATTATTTGCGTCTCTTGAAATTCTTGATCATGTTGAAGTTACGCAGATGCGCGACAGTAAGCGAGTCAATCATTAGAAAAGGTCTAGAAACCAAATACCCGGGAAATGCGAATCTACGCAAAAATGGAGTTACACCTCATTTACGTCCCTTTTTGCGTGAAACTCGAGTCTCCCGACTATTTCAGGTCTGGGATTTTTAAATAATTGATTCGTTCATTGTCGTACGTCTCCGTAGCACCCTTTTTTGCGAGGACCTTATTAAATGATTCACTGATGAAAATGTTCTTAAATTTAAGAAACTTTTGAGTTACAAATGTTACTGAATTTTAAGAATAATGTAACTGACCATAATTTAATATACAAATATATTAGGTTAATATAAAAACAATAACATTTTGGCACAGGCATAAATAAATGCCAAATTTGAAATTTGATTTTTCCTGCCATATATGCCACCGGCCAAAGTCCAGTTCGCACGCCGGCCTGAGGGGATATAGGAGTCATAAACTACCGAAATTATTGAGTTATTGAAGACGCCTGTGCGTGAGAGTTGAATTATTGTTTTTATTTTATTAGTTATGCTGATTATTTCGATAAATTATAATGTCAAGTTACTTTCAAGACAAAACAAGATTCTTTACAATTTTTGACTCCACAATCTTGATATTGTATCGAAAATTGTATATAAATATTGTATCGATTATTGTCTTGAATATTGGGGCAAGACAATACAATATCAAAATTCATCTTGCAATATCGTGCATAAAGATGTTCTAATATAATTTTGTCTACTTCTTTGTCAAAGAATTAAGCATTTTATGAGCATTCCTTTTCAATTCGAGCCAGGTAACTTTTTGACATTAATTTTACTACAGAAGTACTATAAAATGTATAAATTTAAAGTAAAAGTGAGGAGCTTCTATTATACTATCAATATTTTGGTAGACCTCGTAATGTTTACCTTTTAATAACAAGTTGATAAAAACACATAAATCAACCAATTATATTCAAATTCGAAGATAGAAAATACCCGTAAATCAAAATACCATAACAGCGCGTGAACCTGCGCTTCGCGTAACGCGCGCGCTGTTTGCTAATTCCGCGCGCGAAAACGGGCACAAGCGGTCCGGCGTTTCGCTTCTAAATCAAACAGCCGATCGAGGCTAAGATGGAAAGTTTAGAGCAAAGTCCCTCCTCTCCCCCCCGCGCACGCGGGGAATGCATCCGCGCGAAGTTTGCACTTCTTTTCTCTTTCTCCCGGGAGATGGAAGGGAAAGCGATTCCGCGCGCTGTGATTTATGCGAGCTGGACGTTCTCCGCTTTGCGCGAAGAAACGCGCGGTTTCGAGGATTTTTTTCTTCTTTATCACCGTGCAAATGGGAAATCGTTTTTTATATAGGGGTTACGAGCGACGGCGAGAGAAATTTTATGTTTTCGCAGGGAAAAAATTAAGTGTCGAGTTTGTTTTTTGTTAGTGAAATGATTAATAATGATGCATAATAACAAACAGTTATTTCTGCGTATAGCGGAATATTGGATAATTCGCAGCTGCGCTGTGAATGAAGCAGAGACTATGCGCATGCCTCATTATTTACATCTTCATCGTTACTCATAACCGTTGACATAACTGAATTCCCACATTCTGCGTCATTCTGGGATACGAAGAATATTGAAAAATTATGAATACAAAGATTACGTATGTTCTCGAAGTGCTGAATGCTTGAAAAAGATAAAAAATTGTTTTCAGTAGATTTTTAGTCGTCGAAATATGAATTTCATAATTTTTTCTTGCGTTACGTTTCACGTTTGACTTTGATTAATAATTGTTAGCTACCCATACCCTATTTATAAACTTATACCCAAATTTTATAAATGTAATACACTGCTCAAATTTTATAACAGAATCACTACACTATCCTCATTTAATAATTCCATGTAATGGAAAATGCATCCATACAAATTTCCCACTCATATCGCAGATTTTCAAAAAAATCTCAGTTCTTCTCTATAAATCTAAACACGCCCGCAACTCATGAAATCTCATCTTTCTTTTTTTCCTCGTTCTCATCCACCCCTCGATCCACTATTGCACATCACCTCCTCACCCATTATCACCTCTACGTGTCGCATGCACGCGCGCATCGATGATTAACTAGCCGCCGATGAATAACACACGAACTAAAAACACACGCGCTAGAGCTCCAACGGTGAAACATCGCTGGTCTATTTGCAACTCTCTCGATTACCTCTATACCCGCGCTTATCAACGTGATTCACGGCAGTGCACGCACGAACGCGAGGAATTAAAACATGTAACGCATGACGCGCCGCCGTCTTTGTTGCGCGCCCGTGAGCGCGAGAATTCGTCTATTATTAGATAACGTAATGGCGTTCGTTTTTTTCTTCGTTCGGCGCAGGTGTGCGTCGAGAGTACCGCGGCGTACTTATTAATAGAGCGTATTGAGGTTGCAGTGCGGAGGTCGATTTTGAGGAAACTATAGAAGCCTTGCGGTACGGTGAAGTGCATTGTGTTTTGCGATATTATGTGGGATAATTGTTATCTGGTAGGTATACGTTTTATGGATTTTTTACCCGAAGCATTGTAGTAAAGTATTTTATTACGTTTTATTTGTACTAATATACCTATAATGCGAGATTGGAAAATCAAGAATGATAATTCTTCAAAGCTTTATCGCGAAATTTCTTACTGGACATTTTACATCAAGACGATATACCTATGACTAGGACTGCATGAGAGCAAGACAATACAATGTTTTTGTAATTATTGTCTCGCTCTTGTAAATTCTTGAAAATTTCTCTTTTGTATTGGTCAATCAGTATGAAAAGTATTATTTTCTTGTCTTGAAATTATTGATCATATTGGAGTTGTACAGGCGTGCGACAGTAAGCGAGTCGATTGCTTAAGAAATTCTTAAACCTAAATATCCTGCGGACGCGAGACTCGCGCACGAAACGGAGTTACGCAGATGGGCTATAGTAAAAGATTATTAACTATTATTATTAAAAAAGTCTGCGTGATTGTACAGCTGCTTCTTTTTGGGTGGTACTCGCGTCACCCAACGATTTGGCTTTAAGAATTATTTAAATAATAATCTCGCTTATCATCGCACATCTACGGAACCTTCTTTCTTTGCTTAGACCTCACGCCCCGCCTATTTCGGTTGTGAGTTTCATTGATTCGTTCACGACCGCACGTCTCCGTAGCTTCCTTTTTTGCAAATTCAAATGTCCTTTAATTTAAGAAACTTTTATGTTACAAATGTTACTGAATTTTAAGAAGAATGTAATTAAACGTAATTTAATATTCAAATACATTAGGTTTAATATAAAAACAATAAAATTATGACTCAAGTATAAATAAGTGCCAAATTTGAAATTTGATTTTTCCCGCTATATATGCTCCACTGACCAGAGTCTGGTTCGTCTGCCGCCGCTAGGCGGCGCACCCTTTCCCTGTGACCTCACGTACTTAAAAGTAAATCGGACTCTCGAACATCTCGTTAGTAGATGGTCATCAGCAACCACCGAAGTTTATTGAGTTAATAAAGTTACCTTTGCGTGAGAGTTAAATAATTGTTTTTATTTAATTAGTTATTCTGATTTGAAAATTATTAAGATTTGAAAATGTTAAGTTATTTTCAAGACAAGACAAGATTATTTACATTCTTGACACCACAATCTTGATATTGTATTGAAAGCTATATACTAATATTGTATCGAATATTGTCTTGAATATTGAGGCAAACAATACGATATCAAGATTAATCTTGCTATATCGTGTAACTCTATCTATTATGAGTTATTAAATAGTATGATGAAGATTATGGTTTTTTTTCCTTGATACGCGAATGTTTTAATAAATATGGAATTACTTTTCTAATTAATTTTCATGTAAAATATAAGTGAACCCATAATCGACATATAATAATCATTTAACTAAAAGAGCTTCACGACTCGTTTATTTAATGAACCTCGTGTCTTCAATTATTTCACTATGTAAACCTCGATAATTGATACATTTTCGAGTAAAAAAAGAAACCAATATATCAGACAACCGACGCTGAAGACAATTTTATCACCGCTTTTATAATTGACCGACCCGGCGTGCGATCTCGCGGCAGCTGCTCTCGACGCGACCTTCGACACCCGACCCAATTTCGTTTGACACGCATACAGTCACACATATGTACCAAACGAGGCCTTACGTAACGGCTAAATTCATTAACACGCCGTATCAGTCCGTTATTGAATTCAGCAGCCGACGAATAATTCGTCCTCCAACTGTCTGTCTGTCTTTTTGTCGCTATCGACGACGATTTTTCATTTGTAAAAATGGCGAGACTCGATGAAGATGTTATACCGTAACTTTAAATTATATTTGTTAAGTGTGTTTAGCTATATATTTAGTATAGATAACACCGCTAATTCAACATAAGAAACGCGCTACGAAAGCTTTTCGACGTTACAAAGTATCTTATACGCACAAAAATAATAATTTCAATTGCGCATGTACGAGAAAAAAAGCTCATCCAACTGTCACTATACCACCGTACAATACAATACCTCATTAAACAATCCTCTCCCCCATTACCCGTCATCACCATAACGTAACATCACTTTCCTCCTCGAACCAGCGCTCGCAGCGCGGCCATTAAGCGTGAATAATGCGCACGCGTTTTTCCCTCCCACCCTGCGCTTGCTCGCTCGCTCGCGAGTTAATAATTCCGTAATTGTTATCATTGCACGCGCTCTGACCCATTTTCGCAAGGTTGTGAGTGCAAGTGCGCGAGAGAGAGACGTGTACTGTACGATCGACCAATTACGCGGAGCACAGGCCTCCAATTATCCGCGATTTATGCCGCGGTCGATCGGGTCGCGCAGTCGAGGCTTCGTGGGTAGCGCCGAAATATGTTATACGCAGGTGTGTGGGCCAGCAAGTAATTTCGAGATTGCAGATGTGGATTCGGTTTGGGGATATAGGCTCGGAGGATTACATGGTTTGATTGGTTTCGATCATTATCTAATTGTGTATAAGTTGTTTGTGTCGAAGAATTGTTTGTAATCGTTGGATCGTTAATCCAAACAACTGATAATTGATTCTTTTTTTAATATTATACCTTTTAAATACAATTACTCCACTCGTAGTTACATAAATTCATATTTACATAAAGATAGCTACAATAAAGCATTATTTGAAAACAAATGAATCCAACTCAGTATATTACCAAACAATAACATTCCAAAAACCTGACAACCCATCATCATCCGCCATTACGCGACATCACGCCGCCACTATCCATCTCGCAAATCGAAATTTCACCCACGTTTCTCTCCTGCACGCGCGAAAAATCTCTTTCCCTCCCCTATCATCATCACACCTAAGTATAAACACACGTTTTCTAATAAGTTTCGTAATACCGATGCACGCGCGTGAAAGTTTCCCCTCCGCACCCGGCGACAGATGCAGTATATACGCGAAGTGGCGCACGGGAATATCAATGCACCGAGAGAGATTCTTATCAAGCGACACTGCACAACGCTACACGCGAAGAGAGAAAACGACAGCGCGCGCTTAGAAAGTTCAACCGAGCAGGCGCGCTGGAGCGCGAAGATCAAGTTCTACGGTGCACTTTCGGTTGCGAAAAGTGGGGAGGGAGTAGGATTAATAGACGGCGGTGATTTGGATGTCAGCGCGTGATGGTTGCCATTGTTGCTGCTGATTTACGAGTGATTTACGAGTGGGTTATGATTTTTTTTTGGTGAAGAGAGATTTGGAAATCTCGTTAAAAGTTTCAAATTGGTTTTGTATATAAAAATTTATTGAAAAGCGAACGATTTTTCTTTTAGATTAAATACGTGTATACAGAAGAAAAAGGTGCAAAAACGTATTTTGGTTTTGCAAGTGTGTCCAACACCACCACTACCCGATCCTTTATCTACTGCAGGGAAATTTGCATACCCGCTCGAACACTTTTTGAGTCCGGATATATATACGCGCTGCTGCTATTCTCGTCCTACCCATATAGGACGAAATTTATACGCCACAGAAGGCAGTAATCAGCGTACTTTTAATGAAGATATTTACAATGCTTATAAGTTGCTCGAAGGACGAGTCAATCCCCTCCACATCTTCCCATTAAATTATACCTTACACGCGACGAAATTATAATTCATCTTCGCAAAAGTACTACTAAGATCCGCGATTCAAACAAATTGAACATTCAATATCCACAGCAAACTACGGAACATTCTACTCCCATCGCTTTCTTCGGCTCCGCGGCGAGGCCTAGACCTATACCTCACGATCGCGCAACCCCTTCACCGAGCGAGACACAGCGTTTAACCCACTTTCTTCGCGCGCGCGCGCGTCATTATTCCGCATTATCCTGCGGTTTGCGCCGAGAGATCGGGCACGCCGCGCGCGCAGAGTTTCACTTCTGCCTCTTGGTTCGGGAAAATTGCGGGAAAAATACGGTAGCGAGTGTATAGATGAGGGTATACATATATAGGGGTTTGGACAATTTTGCAGTGAAAGTTGGAGTTGGCTGGGTGGGGTTAGAGGTTGAATGGCGTATGTGGTACCGAAAGTATAGTTAATTGTAGGTTCTGATTGTTTTAAAAAGTTTTAGTGTGAAAGAGAAAACCCATTTTTATGGGGTTTTGGTGCATTAATTGATCAATTATGTGGTTGTTTATGGATTCGGAATAAAATATGCATATAAGAATGTCGTTACTGGAAAATTCAATGACGTACCTGTACAAAATCCAACTTTCTATAAATACATGAAACATTTTTAAATAGTAAATTGTCATTCATCGTCTCTTTGAATTTAATGATTTTCTTTCAGTAACCCTTTTTGCATAAAATTTGAAGGTGCCGCAACACCAATCTCATTTATATTTATCTATTTCCATGACCACTGCATACCAATACACTTCGTGTGGGAGTATGACATAAACTAAAACAGCGGGAAATCGTTACGCAAACGCGTTTTTTCATCGAGCTGCTGCTTTTCTCGCCTCGTCTATATGTAACTACTTATACGCGCGAGATCGCATTGGAAAAGAAGCTCGCTCATAAACATTTATCATCGCGATACATTTCTCGCACGCATGTGTCTCTGAGAGCTATATACGAACGCAGGCAGTAAATTACGAGCCCTCGAGTAATGCCACTAATTATTTATCCGCGAGCAATATAGTTTTAGAGATACATTGCCTCGTGTGTGCCGTTGAAGCTTCCTTGTTTACGACGCGCCGCTTCGCAATATTATTATGCGGCGAAAATTTTCGCCTCTGCTTCTCTCACTCAGCGACTCGTATAATATTCCGCGTAATAAAATTAACGTTTACGTAAGATGAGGCTAAACGTGGGAACTCTTTCCGCACGTTCTTTACAAAACGAAGAATATGAATAATTTTGCGCGAAAGATTCATTTTAATGTATCGCATCAATAATACTCTATACTCGAGCAAAAATTATATATATTTTCGAATCAGGCAAGGACAATAATAAATTCATTCACAATTACGATACCATAAATTCAGCCTCGCGTGGTTCGAGCACACATCCGTACCATAGCCACACACATTATATACACCGTCTCGTGATTTAAGAGGCTCGCCCGTCTGAATAATGGATTCGCCGGAAAACAATTAAGCGGCGAGCGCGAGCGCGAATGCATCATCTATAAATATCGCTAATAACGCGGACGTCCTTAAGGGTTTAAAATAAAGGTCCGAAGAGTTCGTTGCATGGAGCGGCGAGATCCGGTCCTCCTTGAAGTCGCGGCGACTGGGCCTTGAGGTAGGTCTCGACTTTTGCTCAAGCGCGAGAGGCAGATAAGGATCGAACGAGCGCAACGAGACTTGCTCGCTGGGCGGGAGGAGAGGAGAGTAATTGGAGTTTTTTTCGGGGGGTATGTGTGAGAGAGGGTTTTGTTGCTTGCGTTGCAGAGCGAATGCTGACGGCTTATCGGGGGAGCGCTGTAATTTGTTGGAAAATTTGAATCGTGTTGCGATAGCTCGTGATTGGCTGAGGAGTGTAGTGAGAAAAAAACTCTTGTAGTAAAAAAAGTTTTTATTTATAGAAAAAGATTAACGAGCTTCGTGAATATATAATATAGGGTAAAAATTGAACAAAAGTTTAATCTTACTAATGTCCGAATATGTTTGAGGTACATCTACTTTGCGAATACGCTATTATGGAGCGCAACAAAAAATTTTCATCAATAATACTCGTACTATTGATATTTAGAAATTATTAATAATCTTTATTATATTTAGAAGATTTAGAAAATTCATTTCAAATTTGAAAATAATTAAAATTACTACTCATGTCGACTGTAATTTACATTCACTGACAAGAATTTTTCCATCGGTCTTACAGTCTTATAAATTAAATTACTTAATATTAATGGCAGTCAGATTGCCCT
>UXGD01002027.1:0-29073 GCA_900474315.1 Torymus auratus
AAAATTTATCACATATTTTCAATTAACAAAGATTATGTACTGTATTGTAAGTAAGGGGGCCAAGTATTGGAGCAAAATTTTTGGACATTAGGAACAGTTCTTTCCTGTAGTGGCCAACGACTGGTACATTGATACTCGTCATTATTTCATTAATTCATTATGATACAATTATTAAATATTCTTTTTAAAGGTCTTTTCTGAAGATATGAAGACCGATTTAGATTTATTAGTGCTCTTACACCTCAAATTCTTGTACTATCTAACTTTAGGCTCATAAGATGGCCAATGATTGGTACATTTACCTTAATGATTCCAGTTTCCTTCTTATTGAAAAGTAAAAAATTTACCAAAAAGTGTGTAGCCATTTCGTACATATTAGAGAGCTTAAGTACTCAAGATTGTGTTTTTTAAGTTTCTGTAGCAATTTAAAACAATAAGATCTTAAAAGATTAACTTATCTTTGTCAGTCAAAAAAATAAAAACATTTTTTATTCATTGACCACCATTATTAGAAAGATATAATAAATATCTCACACCTATCTTTCTAGTTCATAGAATGCATGCTTCATATCTATGTTTCTTTTGTTTAACCCTTGACTGACATACCGGGATCCGACCCCATTTGGCAGCTATGTTATACCAGAGAGGTGTGGCAGCTAAGGGTTAATACAAAGCAAATATTGAGAAAATAATTGAAAAAAATGAGAAAGTGAAACAAGATAATGTTTCATGTCTCTTTGTTTTTCATGTATTAATGTGCAATAAAAAGATAATAGCGCACCTTGGTCATTTCACGGTTGTGTAAGAAACAATTACGTAAAAATAAACAAATCATAAAGTTCAAAAACTCATACATTTTTGCAAACTTTTGAGTATCGAAAGGAAATTAATTAGCAAAAAAAGTTTTTAAAGAAGACGCAGAAGGAAACCATCCGTGAGTAAACATGAGATTCGCAGAACGAGCCAGTACAAAACAAATATGAATCCTATTAAGGGATGTAAAATCCAACCTTTCGCTCTCAACCCTTTTAACGACGCAGCCACATGTCTCCTTTCGCGAGAGCAGTATATATGTATGCCCCTTCCGCATTACTCTCGAACAGCGCGTACACGCGCCACCTCCCCACCGGACGCACGCAATCGGTCGCCGCCGCGGCTTTTCATAAAGATAATTCGCCTATAATTAATTATGAAATAAAAAGCCCGGCGTCGCGTAATAAACGGGCTTCGATTATTAGCGTAGAGGAGCGAGCCGCCGCCGCCGTCCCTTTGCCGCGCGATAAAGTCTGAAAATTCTTTATAATGCCATAAACACGCGCGCGCGCGAGCTTCCAGGCCGGATAAATAAAGCCGCGCGAGCGGGCGCGCTGCACGCGAGATCACTTCGCCAGGAAATATATCAGTCGGGAGAAGGAGAGAGAGAGAGAGAAAAAATGGAATAATACCACGCGAAAGCAATCTCACTCATCGTCTTTCGCTCGAAACCCTTTCTCCCCGCGGCAGTGCGGCCCTCACCATGACCTATCGCTCACCCGCTTTCTTTCCTTTCTCTCTCTCTTACTCGCGAAAAAAGAAGGCGCCGAGTGTGAGAGAAGAAGCCGCGCATAGAAATGAAAAATATCGCCGGAGATGAGAAACTTGAAATATACGCGCGCTAGCGCTGAGAAAAGTCGTACCGAGAGAAAGAGGGAGTTTCTCGCTAGGAGGCTGCGTGTATGTGTGCGTACACGCGCCGTTTTATACGTGTGTATATATAGACACGGGACTCTGGGGCTAAAAAGAAGCCCGCGAGAGATATCTCCAGGTGTACTTGTACTCGAAGCTCCGGCCCTTGCACTCTCCGCGAGTGCGCACGCGTATTTTTCGCCGACGTGTGTCTCACGTAAGCGTGCTCGCTCTTGCCTACACACCGACACACCGACACACACGAACCCGTATGTATAGCTTTGCGTGAGAGGAAGAGCGGCCGAGTATATACCTACGAGCAAGACGAGAGAAACGGTCTTGCGCATGCGCCCACGTGGGCGTCAATACGAGACCCGTACACGCTACCCTTTCTCTCTCTCTCCCTCGTCTATTCTTCTATAGCTTCTCGCTCTCTCTCCTTCTTTCCGCTGAAAATTTCCTCTCTTTCATTTCACCTCTCTTGCTCTCTTGCCACTGCCATGCACAGAAACGCGAACGCAAGTCATTGTTTAGAGTTTCATTAGAATTTATTTACTTTGGACAAGCAGGTTAAGCTATTAATATTACATTACTGCCACTATATAAAAAAAGCTTATAGTGAATAGATTATATAAACATATACGTGTTTTCCCTTATGCACACGCCAAATACTAAACGTGCATGTATTGTATCCACTTTATCTCTCTCCCTTTCATAGCAGCGAGTATGTTTCGAAATATTTGCCGCTTTGCGTGGGCGTGGATTAAAGATTTATACATACGATATGATGATACGATTACTGTATGATATAGACGTAGGAGTTATTTCCAAACCCTAAAGACCATGTTCATGGATTTTTAACCTACGGTGCAATATGTAAATGTTATCAATTTAACTATCACTCTCGTAGGGAATTTCCATGATTATCGGGCATTGACACGTAAAAAGAATTGAAGTAAACATTGGTTCAGAAAAGTAGTAGAATTATGAGAAAGTTTGTACGTTATAGTGCGTCAAGATTTGTCGGCTTCCGAGCGCAGGAACTCAAAGCGTCAGTCTGCATATGACAGTGGCGGGTAGTAATAGAGAATAAGGGTAGGATACTGCAGGTAGACGCAAGACAAAGCGGAGCGTCGAGCGATGGCGGCGTCGGTGGTCGTGGTTACAGCAAACATGCATTAACGGCATAACCATCCAATCTAGGGTCGACATGCAGGTTCGGCTTAAATATAAATGGCGTCTCGAGCCCGCGGAACACGTACCTACAGCTCTCGCTCGCTGGCAAGCCGGGCTCGTCGCTTCCGTATTCATGCGAAAGTTTGCCCGCTCGCCTCGTTAACTTTACATAAGACTCGCTCGTTTGCAGATTCGGAACTCGTCATAAACATAAAGTTGCCGGGGCGCCCCGCAAAAATATATTTTCGCTAGAGAAATTTGCCTCGCGCGCTCTAATAATAAATGATATGCTTTGCTGCGGGCCGGCCAATGGGGAGAACACGTGCAGCAGCAGCTCATATACGCCCCGCGCGCGACCGCTGGCTCTCTGAGTTATGGCGAAATTTTTCGTTACAGCGGAGAGCGGCAGGCTGGATCCTCCTCCGCGGCACGCCTAAACTTTTTAAGGAAATTAATCAGCGTGTGTTTCGCCTCGGACAGACGCTTCCCTTTTGCGCGCGTAATTTCTTTAAAGTAGTTTGGCAATTTATTATTTTCCAATTTCGCGCGGGGCGCGAGTCCGCGGCGCCAAAGCCGGGACGACAAACTTTGACGAGCGAGCGCGCAGCCGCCACGCTACACCGCGGAACTGCCAACTTCCTGCGCTGCTCCCTTTTCCCGAGCCGCAACTTCTCAATTCTTCAAACGGGAATGCAGCCCGGCCCCGAGAGCGCGCAAAATTTTCCAATAATAAAAATGGAAATCGCGCGAAATTGCTTTTGTTTGCGTATTACTGCAAACTCGGTTATTACAAATCATCGCGAGCGAGCTCGCAACTATAGCCCCATTTTATTTCGCTCTATCAACTCTCTTATTTGTGCAACGCGTGTATAACTATTTCTAGGGCACTATGACATAACTACTTTCGCTCTGGTATACTAATTGCTTTGCCAACTTTACTTCCGCACTTTAAACACGGTTGTACGTTACTCCACTGTATAATCTCATTCGGACACTCCAGTGCGATGTTTTGACATTACTTCAGAATTATTATTATTATAGAGAAGGAAAAATAAAGCGGCTGGCTCTTTATCCAGAAATAATAAAAAGCCGGGAGGGAAAGAAAAGAGCCGTAACCTATGACGAAAGAGAGAAAGTTGGAGTCGAAAAATTAGCAGCAGAGCGAGATAACCGGAGCTGTATCCCGCGAGCTCACCTCTAACAAGCTACACCTAATACCATTTCCAGTAGGGCGCGGGCGCAGAGAGCGAGCAGGAGGAAGAGAGCGAGAGGGGGAAGGCAGGAGGGAGAAAAAGTTGTTTGCTCGCGCGCATGCACATCGGCCGTACGTAAAATTTGAGCTAGAGCGCGAGCGCTAACGATCAACAGCCCGGCGAGCTGGCCCTCTCTCTCTTGCACACACGTGCGCGAGGCAAAGATCGCTTTCTCGCTCCGCAGACGAAGCAACTTTCATTTAACAAGGGCTGCACTCGCTCGCTCGCGCGGCCAGCCCACGGGATATGTAAATCTGGTTTCTCTCAGCTACACACACCCCGCGTCGCTACACGCACACATTTCTCTCTTTCTCTCTGCCGCTCTGCGCCTGGCCGCTTTTCTTTTTTATTCTTTCCTTCCATCCTCTCTTTCTCCCTCTAACCCGGCTAGCTCGTTTTTTGCTCGCCCCGGCTCGAGCTCCCGGCGGCGGCGCCTCTCCTCGTCTTCTTTCTCGCGCGCGCGCGCGCACCCGGCTGGAGGGGTTTTAACCCTTTTCCCGCGCTCGTAACTATCGATTTTTAGCTCGAGACAGATGAGAGAGCTTCGCTCGCTTTCTTTCTCTCTCTCTCGCTCACAGCCTACCTTCCAGAGCCACTTCACTCGGCTCCACTTGGGCCGGCTCGGCCTCTCCACTTGGCTTTTTCGAAGACCCTCCCCTCCTCCCCGCACCGGCGACGCCGCCACCGCCGCTCTGTCTCGCTCTCTTCCCTTTTTTACCACTCGCCCCCTTTGTTCACCTTCTTTTACAGTTTCCGCACACTCCTACGCTCGGCACCCCTTTCTCTCTCTCTCGGCCTATCTCCCTCGCCCCGGCCCGCGTGTATAGACGCTCTCGCCGCGGCGCCCGAGCTGCGACGTCGTCTTCTCTTTTTGGAAACAACGCGATGAGTCATCGAGAGTCCTTGAGCGTCGCGCGCGGCCAGCCGAGCGAAAGGGGTGTGGACCCCTGCGATAAAAAAGAGAGTGAGCAGAATGAATAAAAAACACGCGCCAGCCGAGCCAGCTCTTCGCTAGCTACAAAAATCCATATTTCAATTATTACACTCGCCGTTACGTAATGCCGTATTCATGACGCTGACGAGTGCGTTTTCACCGACGTATTACTTTTATTCCACTTCTTCCAACTGCTACAAGTTCACAGTATACGTATAGAGAATACGCAACGCGTTTGAAACTTTGTACTCATCGTGTAGATCGATTCTTTACATATTACTTGCCGTATATATTATTCTAGTACATCTATATAGGTTTTTCATCAACTACATATGTATTTCATTCGGAGTATACAAGAATTCTATTAACTCTATGCATACATCAAGCATACATAACTAATGATGTAGTCAAATAGTTACATATAGGTACTTTTTCATTATAATTTAAAATGAATTAACTTATGAAGGAAATTTCGATTAAGATAATGCAATTAAAAATTTGCTCGACAATATTGTAAATGACTTACGGCTATACTTGAATATTATTATACAAGACATATTTAACATTCTTTATTTAAAAGTTTACAAACGTGTTCACGCCATGCCGCGTGAAGTTCCATTCGCAAAAATGGTTTATCCAAAAAGGCAAAAACGTTATCGGAAAAAACGCGACCAAACAGCTGCCAATAAATCGCTTGCCGGCTAAAGCGAGCGAATGAAAAAAAAGAGAATCAAAGAGCGTCTCGCGCCTCGGCGGCAGCCGGTATTAATTAATTAAGACCGTGCAGGTGAAACCAATCGTGTGTACGAAGCGCGGCGCGTGCGAGCGGCAATATCGCACTTGCTGGGCGCAAAGCGACAAAAAGCGCCCCTCGCTCGGCGCAAATCTGCCGGAAAAATCGAAAAATCAAACTGGAGGTGGGCGGGTGCGTGAAAAAATCATCGGGAGCGAGAGAGAGAATATCGCGCACACACGCACGCCTCAGCTCCCTCGGCGAGTTCGATGAGTTTAGTTTGATTGATTGTTAGGGTGGAGTCTGGCGCGCCGCCAGGAGGGTTGAAAGAGAGGTAGGTGGGCCACAGGCGCGAGTTCGGCGCGCACATATACTTGCTCAGAGAGAGAGAGACGGGCGAGAGAACGCGAGGCGGAAGGAAAAAGGAGCCAAGGAGGCGCTTTTTTCCGCCTTTTCCCGCTCCTGGCCGCGCGCCCCCCACCGGCGGCAGCGAGATGTGTATTCGCGGCCCGCCACACATATGCACAACACACACGTGCGTGCGCGCAGAGCCGAGGGAGAGAAAGAAAGCGCGGTGTACATCGGGGCCCCGGCGAATCGACGAAGGGGGTGTGCGGCGCGCGGGGGCGCAAAAGACCAATCGGAAGCAAGCGTTTTCTTCGCCGCGACTATCCGCGCATGCGAGTGTGCGTATAGACGTTATACGTGTGTGCACACAGCCTCGCCGCCGGCACGCATGTGCCGCTCACGTATGAGGCGTGGTTTCAGCAAAGGCCCGACTTATTTTTTTCCTCCCGCGCAGCCGCGCGCAGCACGTATATAGGAAACATTTGGCGAGCGCGCAAGCCAACGAGGAGTGTAAGTGCGTGTACCTGGCACCCCTGCAATTACGGCAATTGCAATTTAGCCGAGTGATGGAAGATGCAATTAATGCGTGTCGCTCTGCTGCAAATGGCTGATCTTTAGCTTGACGCCGGATAAAGTGCTCTATTACCACGCGCCGCGGACGATGCTCCGTTCAAGATTGCCTTATAGTCTCTTTTAATTAAGCCCCTCTTCTCTCGCCCAATTCTTGTGTGATACGCTAGCTGATGATTCTTTACATGGGTTTTTATATTCTACATATTGTCAAAATCATTGCTATAAACATGAAAAAGCCGGTGGTAACAAAAATTTTAATATTACAATATTTAAATTAAGCATAAAGATATTCATATATTCATGCAAACTCGTCATCAATCATTTCAGTTGTAAGTACCGGACATAAATTTGGATGATACGTTTTCCGTTACGTTTTCCCACAGTACGATTCCCCGTGGAGATCAAATTATAACATTAATATTCATGTTATGTATATATTGCGTGGAATGCTCGCACTTTTTTATTTCATTATTTTATTTACGTACATTAGGGTTGCTTCACTTTATATTTAAATTGAAAAATTGCAAAAAAGTATTAAAATTACAAAATTTATAATTTATACACGAAAATGAATATAGTCTTAAATATTATATAAATGGAATGATTAAACTTGTTATGATACAAAATAGCTGTGTGGCTAATTGGACGGAGAAAAAATACTGTTGTGGTAAAAATTGCCATGTCTGATTGTAAAAGTGGGACGGACTCAAATTAGCAAAAATTGCCATAAATATATAATAATTTTTACCATAAGTTATTATGACAATTTTTTTGGTATTTCGAGTCTGTCCCACACTTACAATCAGACATGGTAATCTTTACTACTTATACATTATTTCTCTCCGCGTGAGGATTCGTATTTAGACTTTAAAACGAGTATTGTGTAAAGTTATAAAATTCTCTGACAAGGAGAGTGTCATACCTTTTAGTAATGAACGCTATCCGGGTTGTGATGATCTGTTTCTAGTATCTAAAAACCTAATCGCAAAAACATATACTTAATTTTAGTAAAAAATGATGTTTATTTCATTAACCAGGAAAACTTTTTTAAGTAAAAAAATAGGAATGCTTTCATGCAAGCTTTGACTAATGAATAAATATTTGTTTAATTCCAAATAGCCAACAATGATGGTAAAAGATTTTTTTTCGACCACGCTTTTAATTACCGCAAAAGCAATAGTGTTGGAGAAAACTTATTTTTAGTTGAAAAAAGAGAGCTTATATATTTGAAGAATGTTATAATAGCATATTTGAGGTCTTTATTTTTGTAGGTATAAAGAAGAGTGCATTAATGGTAAATATAGCGAAGAAAGCAATTTCGGGCTGGCTTGGATAAGGAAAATGTTCTTCATGGAGGCAGTAAAGTGAAGGTAAAGCGGGCCGTATCGAACCATCAGTTCTCATGTCTGGCAGCTCGCTCGGCTGCGGGCTCGTGCGCGCCAGCGAAATTTTGACGTATGATAATGCAAAGTGCAAGTAAGTACTCGCTCCATAACCGTGCCGCGCGCGCTCTCACTCCCCCACATTTGCGCGTGCACACAACAGGCGCACGCGCGGCCGCTCGCGTAGGTGGAGGAGAGAAGCAGCGCCGGGCGGAGAACGAGAGGCAGACGCCGCCGAGGTGCCGGAACCCTCGGACCATGACCGTTGAGAGAAGAGTGAGCGGGAGAGAGAGGGAGGGAGGGAGGGAGGGAGAGAGAACTCATTATGCATTCCTTTCAGGCTGCCGTCATTATTTTACATATTGCAGAACGCCGGTAGCCGGCTCTCCTTCTCTCTCTCTCTCTCTCTCTCTCTCTCTCTGGGTTAATGCCAGCGCTCGACTGGCTTTGCCAATTTTTGCGGCTCGATCAAAAAGGAGCGCCGGCCAGGCAATTTAGCAGCGACGACGCACGTACTCTCTCTTCTCTCTCTCTCTCTCCCCCGACGCGTTCTTATCGCGCGAGCGCTCGTGCGCATAACTTTGCGAAATCGACAGAAACGGGAGTGCGCGCTAAACGCTACCTCTCTCACTCTCTCTATCCTTTTTGTCCATCCTCGCCCACTGTCTCGCTCGCCGTCTCTTTCGGACTCTGGCCGAGCGCGCGAGCTGGGAGGCTTTCTTCCCTCCTTTTTTATCGCCCCCTCTCGCTTTTATGCTTTTTAATACGCGCGAGAGCGGCTCGTAAAAACGCGCGCGCGAGCTACTTTGTGAGCCGCGCGATAAAAGCGCGCCCGAGTGCTCTGGCTGTGTGCGGGAGTGGCCCGCGAAAGCTCGACTAATGACGCCGCTAAACTGTAACTAGCAAAGAGCTTAATATTAATGGCCAACCTACTAGTGCACTGTATGCGTTATAATACACCACTGGCTCTATGATCATTTCCTTACTTTTATCCCACCTTTCGACAAAATAACAATCATGGAGCTGGGTATCATTCTTCGTTTCTACCCTAATACAAATAATTAAATTAGCTCAGAGACGTTTATTTTATTGTTTATTAAAAACAATTGGCAAAGAAGTATATTATTCGAAGACCTGATGATATTGATCACATATGAATTGATTCTATTCACACATCTACTCCGATTTATTTTATCCTATGATGAAATAAAACTTATTCAACAGTTTTAATCAAATGAAGATGAGATACACTCAGTAGTTCGTAACGAAAATGGATTGTATAGATTAAATGTATATGCAAACATTCTGATGGATTCAGCATAGGAAAATAGCGGAGAAGAGCCTTCTGTGCTAGACGTTGTTCCTCCGAAAACGAGTCTAGCAATTCTCGAGGGCAGAATCAAATTTCCCCATAGCGCATCGTGGGCCGGAAAATGCATTTTTGCTATTTCGACGTCAGGCGCTCGTTCCTACGTCTCTTCGATAAGGTCTGAAGGGAGTTTGCCGCTACTACTAGCGTGAGGGGGAGGGAGGGAGTGAACGGGAAGGAAATGAAGAAAACGAGGGACATAGCGGGTGAGAGGGGTAGAGAGAGAGTGAGGAGGAGGAGGAAAGTGGCAGGAGGAGGAGAGGGTGGGCACGGCAGCTCGGCTTGATACGATATTGGAAAATGGCGTCGATGTGTGCAGAGGGTTGGTTCGCCTCGTAGGTAGAAAGCAGCGCGAGCGAGAGGGTCGGCGAAAAAGAGGGAAAAAGAGTAGGCGCTACGTATAGGTGGAGAGGCGGCTGACTTGCTTCGACTCGCTAGCTCGTCGTTCTCTCGTCGCGCCGTACTCGTGCCCCGGGAGTAGGTGGGTAGTGGGGAAAAATAAAATAAATTGCTCAACATATCCAATAAGGTGGCAGAGTCGTTGCCCCGGCAACGCTGACTCTGCTCTGCTCCACTACTCTCTCTCTCTCTACTTTTTTTACACTCTTTCTTTTCTCTCACGCTCTCTCTCTCTCTCTCTTTTACCCTGTCCTTTTGCGCTTTTCTTCCTCCGCCTCTTCGCTCTGCCCGCACTCGCGGATTTTTCTCCTTTGTTCTCTTATGCTCCTGCACTCGAGACAGTCTTTTCCTCGCTTCCTCTAATTTCTTATTCCTTATACGCGCCACTCTCGCGATGCTGCAGACGGGGCGGATATTGTTATTTCTTATATCATCCCAGTTTTATCTATCGCCTGTGCCTCTTATATAAAGCACAAAGTAGCCGAGGAAATTCATATTTCAAAAATAAAATGACTAAATGTCTTATTATACATTATGCTAGTTCAATTGCCTTGGGTTTCTCTTCGACGCCTTTACGTAACCTCATTCTCAGCGCATCAATTTTAATGTTTGAAATTATTTATTTTAATAATTCATGGAAATGTCGATGAAGCCGTTTCTTTGTTTGAAAACAATCAGAATGACGCAACTCCGCGATTATGGCCGCTACTATATATATAAGGTTTATAGTACGTAATCACTTATGTGATGCAAACTGTTTCGTATACATTTTTCCGTCTTACCGTTATCAGAGTCTCAGAGAGCAAGATATCAGCACAGTGACTTAGCAGTTTCCCCTCAATATCGGGTACCCAAAGCTGTTTAAACATTTCGCGATTTTGGTACTTCTAGCGAAGCTCCCTGCTCTCGCAGGTTTAGTTATCAAAATGTATTTTAGAAGTAGAGTCGGAATAAGGGAGCTCTCGGAATTTCTTTCATCGAAACGTAGAAAAGCGCCGCCGCGGTATTTAAAAAAGCATCGTCAAAGTTGGAAGAGGGGTAGGAGTGGCCCTAACAGCAAAATAATCTGACATATTTTAAAAGTTCGAGTATCGCTCCAACTTGCCAAAGCCGGACGTGTATATATATACGGGCGCCCCATTTCGTTTCGTCTCGCTTCGCTCTTTCTGTACTTGACTGACTAAGCCGGCGAGGGAAAACTTATAATAAGAAAGGGGGACAGGCGGCCAGGAGCGTAGGCCGCGCTAAAGCCGCGGCAAATTCTAATTGATTTCGAACATGTACACAAGCGTTTTTCAAACCACACGATAAACGGGCGTATTACATAGTTGCATTTTTTCAATATGTTTAAATTTATGGCTTTTTTATTAAACATTACTATTCATGCATAAAAGAATATGCATTTGCAATTTTAATGGAAAGTAATTTTAAAAATAGTCATTCTTTCATAAACTTTCGAGACGGCGGATCCACTTTTTCTTACAACACGGAATTCCCTTGTCGCTGCAGGACAATATTTTCCTCCTTCTTGAAGACAATATTTTTGTAAAACAAGAGAAACAACGAGACGGCAGCCTTTGAGGTAAAAGCAGCTCGGAAAGAGAGTCGAGCGTAAAAAGAATCCAGAAGAAAAGAGTAACGACATGTCTCTTTCTCCCCTCTCGAAATATTCATCGAAAGTAAATGCCCGGATAATGACGCAAATGACACTACTCCGCAGTGGCGCGCGCGGATGCGGGGCGCGTTTTCAAGCGTCGGGCAAAGACTCTGAAAGCAGTTAGGTTTATTGCTGCACAGAAGTTTTTAATATCGGACGCAGCAGACCCGCCGTCTGCCAACTGACAAGAAAAGCGAGCAAAGGGGGAGCAAGGCGGGGAGAGAGTGAGAAAGAGAGATAGGAAGAAAGCTAGGTAAAAAGGAGGCGTTAATGGAGAACGTTTTCGCTCTAACGAGCGCGGAGAAAGCCGGGGAAGGGGTGCGACATTCTCTCTGAGAGCGGGGCCTGCAGCTAACGCTATACACGCCTATATAGGTATACGAGTCGGGGGAGTAAAAGAGATGGAAACACTATCTCTCATAATCCAGCTATGCGCACCTTCTTCTTGTCTCCTCTATGCGCCTCCGTCTCTGCTCTGCTATACATTCCGTTTCCTTCGGCTTTTAAATAGAGCGCACGAATGATATGCATAACTAGCCTGTCACCCGAAGGAATTAACATTGTCTGATTTCAGAGGATGCGGGAGCTGCACTTGCACACCATAAGACTGACTGCGCCATAAGTTATCACTGGAAGCTTCATTTCTTATTTACCAGCTGCGAGTGAAAATTCAATCTATGAACACTCTTGGCGTTATTTATTAAAAACGTTATTGCAATTGAAGACATGTTTGATAGATTGGCGTTACATAAATATGCTCTCTGCATGCCATATTAATTTTAAAAAAACATTTCGAAAATTAATGAATGAAAATACCTGTACGGAAAATATGGGTTTGGCTTTTGTTAATATTTATATGCGGCAGCTCGCAAGTATGTAATAAAAATTTTACCGAGTCGAGAAAACGAGAGAAAAAGCCCTTTCTAGCTGGCCGAACTATATAATTTGCCGCTGCACGCTAGGAATTTTTCATTGTTCGCCGTATTGCCGGGCTCGAAAAAACTTTGACAAAAGTTTAAATCAAGTTGAGGGTGAGGTTATTTGAAAAACAAATTGCTCGTGGAGCGCGTTGGCCGGGGAGCGTTGAATTACATCTCAATCGGATCGAGGATAGAGCGAGATAGATGGACGTGGAGCGCGGCCGCGGCAGAGGAGCGGGCTAAAGTAAAGTGAAGTAAAGGCGAAACGCGGGCTCGCGAAAAAACGAGAAGAAGAGCTCGGGCGCGCGCGCACACGGCAATATTGCCGCGGATATAAAAGCCGAGGCTGCGCGTCTCCCGCTACTCTTTCTCTCGCGAGCTAAAGCAGGAAAGGGGAAGAAAAAGAGAGGGAGAGAAGCACACGACCAGAGTAATAAGATCTGCCTAAGCTACGGGAATCCTTTTATTAATCCGCATGCGCGCCGGGATTGGATATGAAGCTCCTCTCTCTCTTTCCCTCTCTTTTCCTCCTCGCGCGAAAGCCTTAGCGCGGGACCGGCGCGTACAGATATATAGGTACGAGGCAAGAAGCCCCCGAAAGATTCGACAAACATTTCCCAGCCTCAGCGCTGGCTTTTTTCACCCACGCGAGACCGCGTCTTCCCGAGCGGCCTTCAACCCTTCGGGCGCTATGTGTACACTCCCCCTCCTTCACCTATATACCTATCAATCAAATCCGCCTCCTTCCTTCATTCATTTCGCCGCCAAGCGCGCTAGACGTTCATTTCTCGAAAATTATAGGGATCGCTTTCAATTGTGAGTCGCGCCGCTGCGCGTGTTCTGCTTCTGTTTTTTTTTTAAATACTCGAGTCGCCAGGCGTGCTTGTGTAATTAAATTCGATGTAATGAGGTACATGGATTGCGAGCGTCGTGGGCGGCGCATCAGCTTCATTTAGCCTTTTAACCATCACAACAATCTTGCAATTACGTTTAAGACATTCAATAAGTATATTGACATTCGTAACTCTACCGTAGACTATTATTACAATGAAATTACTTGTAATAAAACATTTTGTTTCAATATTAAAGTAGGCAATCCGTCCATCCCACAAAGTTATACTTATTTAATGTATTTAACAGAATAAATAGGCCATCGTCCTTAGTAACCTTAATTTCGAACAAAATAATTAAGTATCGTTCAATGAATAACATATAATTTAAGTATATTGCACTACATACTTTTTTAAAATCATGAGACCATTTAACTGATTGTCAAATGACTTTTATATAAATGTGCATTGATTATGCATCGAATTAGTAACACGATACGAGGTGTATAGTTTCGCTATCCTACTAAAGTATTGCGACTCTTAATTTCAATTTGGTTATATATATAGATATTTTGATCATATAAGTAAATAGCTTTCTTTTCTTTGAGGTTATGAACATGATCAAATTAGTTAGTTTCAATCCCCAAGTAGAAAAAAACGTATATAGCTTATATCGTCGCTTCTGAATATAGAAAGGCGTTATCTGGGCATCCGCTCGTAGAAGGCGTCATCTCGGAGTCCGCTCGTAGAAGGCGTTATCTCGTTAAAATCGGTCGATTCTGTGAAAAGTTACATGAATTTACTTACGAGATAACGCCTTCTACGAGCGGACTCCGAGATAACGCCTTTCTATCCGGATGCGACTCGATCATGTAATCATGACAGAAATGTCTAAAGTGCACTCATCTTGAATAAAAACAAGGAAAAACATGTTTCCATTGTGTTCCTGGAATAACCACATATCTCCATTTTTTTTTGTTTACAATAACCCCCGAAAAAACTACATAACTCTACTTTTTTCATCCAATATCCTGGAAAAACGATACAACTTCACTTTTCAAATAAGAGAGACAGATGTTCCTTATTCTTATACGTATACCCATAGCAAGTTAGCGTATTAGAAAGAGTACACACATTTGCTCCTACACACAAAAATGACAGCTTCTACAAGCTACTGTAACTCCACTGATTTTTTTCCCGGAATAAGCATTTAAAAGAAAATCGTTTTATAAGACATGAACGCTATTTTGTCTAGTTACCATATATATTATTTAGTATTCATTAGTATTCATAGATTAGTATTCATAGATGTAGCGTTGCATTTAATCTCATTTGTCTTGATTTAAAACATCGATTCGAAACTATAGAAACTCGATTTAGGTTCTCGAAATCATGAAAAGTGAAGATAAGTGGTTGTTCATGGATATAATGATTTATTCACCGATATAATGATTGAATACAGTATACTGTATTCTATAGAGTATGCAGTCTGTATCAAGGACTGATTCTATATAGCATGTATCAAAACTGCATAAGAATTATGCATAATTTAGCTCCGTGTATCCTATAATAGACCAATTAAATGAGTCAACACCAACC
Source organism: Torymus auratus (assembly GCA_900474315.1). Classification (NCBI taxonomy): domain Eukaryota; kingdom Metazoa; phylum Arthropoda; class Insecta; order Hymenoptera; family Torymidae; genus Torymus; species Torymus auratus. The sequence goes on from UXGD01002027.1 coordinate 14,839, forward strand.
AATCAAAACAATCTTATTGTGATGACAGATATCTTCCATCACTTTTTCAAAAGAGGAATATCAAAGATTTTTTTTAAATGTTAAAAATGACTATAAAAGAGATATGAGGATATTCCTTTCGCTTATAAAAAAGTAATGAAATTATAAATTTTAATTATAATTATCCGTATAAAGGTGTGATCAAAAGTTTTATATACAGATTGTAAATAGGAATCGGAAATCTGGGATTAATTTTATACGGTAGGAGAAGGTGGGCATAAAAGGATAAAGCAACAGCTCGTTTGTTATCGAGCCGGTATAATGCCTAAAAATATGAGTACGGGAACGAGGTGTGTAAGATCATCTCATTAGGCAGCGAGCATAATCCTCGCGCGGTCGGGTTAGCTGCAGCAACTGGTAGGCGTGCATTTTTCCCCTCTTTCCTTTTAGTCGTACTTGAGTGGCTGGGGCAACTTGTAACTGACGTTTGATTGCGAGAACAGGTACAGACGGACGGTGTGAAAAAAGCCGCTTAGAGACAATGAAGTTTCGTAAGGGACGCTCACGCTCAAGAAAGGAGTCTAGCCGATCCTGGCGCGCGATGATGTCGAGGAATCGTGACGCGCGCGCGAAATATACTCGCGGTGCCCGGCGATTCCGGCGAATCGATTAAAAGCCACTCTAGAAAAATCTCGACTCGCAATGGGAGAATACTCGACTCGGCAATTAGTCGCTCGCGTAAATGTTTTCCACTTACCAGAAAACTACTCGGGAAGAGAGGAGTACACATAGTCGCACGCCGGGTGCGAAAGAAACTCAACTCTTCTGCACTTTGTGAAAGGTCTGCCCTTAAATGGCCAGCTACCTCGACTATATACGCCTCGACATCGCATAAAAGAACTGGTTTAGAATAAATTTTCCTCTAAGCGAGTTCTCGCCGATTTCGCGAAATTACTCGCGAGATGCGCTGAGCGAAACATTTTTTTTTAATTCTTGCTTGAACTTGACAATTAAGTAATAAAACTGCATAAAAGATAGATTGGATAATTTGTATTTTTCATCGATACTGCTAATTATACGCAAACACCGCGAATAGTGAAGAAATCGATCGAGTTTTAATGACTAGAATCACAGATGATGTGCAAAAACCAAGACGATATATTTTTCTTTTTCCGCGGCGAATTAATTAAACTTATTTATTCATTTGAGATTAAAAAGTTGTATTTACGTCATGACATTCTCAGTTTACTGTGTGACAAAAACTACTTGGTAAAAGAAATACAAAAATCATAGTTCAAAGTATCATGTAAATCATAGGTTAGTTTGCAAATATAAGGAAGAGATAAGTTTACCATTGTTATCGGGAAAAAATGTAATTTTTATAGAATGATGAAAGGAACGTTCGTACAGAATTTTTAATAATGTTGCATGCGACATATGACATAACGCAATCGATATGGTTGCTTATTAAAATTTGTTTTATCGATAAGATATGAGCAACTAACAAGGTCAGCAATTGATGAATAAGTAATATTGTACTGAGCTGGTCAGTATATAAGCCAAGAGAGTAAAATAGTAGACAAATCGTTCCAAGAGCAAGCCGATAAGACTCGAAGGAACCAAGAATAGTGTTAAAATGTCGATAAAAGTTTTATTACTTTGTGCATTTCTAATCGTTTGCATTGTGGATTTGACCTTTGGTAAATATATACGCTTTTTAGATAATATATAATCACCAGACTGCAAAAACTAATGTATATCTGATAAAAATCATAATAATTATACTATCGTTGTAATACAGTGTACTCTCAATAACATGAGAATAAATATATTTAATCAGTATCTATATCTTTTAAACTGGTTTTCATTTCAGCTCGTGGAGTCCGCCAGCTGATTTTCTGCGAGAGAAGACTGCAAAGAGACTGCGAAGAACTATGTAGAAAAAATTGTGACGTCGAGTGCTTGGCTTATGAAGATACCGGTTTCCTATATAAATGCTTCTGTAATTAACAAATATTTAAACTAAAGACTCTCTTTGAATAAAAAGTTTGTTTTGTTAAAGCAACCATTCTTGTTTCAAAGTCGTTATTGTCCAGGGCCCTTCAGTAGTCTACAGCTCTAATAAATATAGTGCTCCGTATATTTATAGGAAAAACACAATATATTTGTAGATTTTCCGAGAGATGAAATTCCCGCAGGTTCGTGTAGAGATAGAAAGCGCTGGGAGGAGAGATTTTTGAGTCGCGTTATGCAATGGCTGGGCGTGCGTGCGGCTGCTCCCGCGCGGTGCATCCGAGATTCCCCTACGGCTTCCCAGCCGTATATTTCTGCTGGTCGTCGTCCTTTGGAGCGCGGCGGAAGGAGAGGGCAGCGCACGCGCGGAGACAGGCGCGGGCAACGTGCTCTTGAAATCAGAATAGAGCCAGTATATATACGGGCCGGGATCTCGCGCCACCGTATATACGTGTACCTAGCGCAGGCCGCACAGCTGGGTTGCATAACAATGGGCCGCGCGCGAGCGATGTTGCCTTCATGCATATAACTATCTATGCAAACTCAATAGCGATCCAGAAGGTGTACGCTGCCGCGGAGGGAAGGGAGCCGAGATAATATTTTCATATGAATACAAATGGCCTCGTGTCCCTTTGCCTTTGCTGTCGCTGCTGCTGCTGCTGCTACCTCCACGTCTTCTTTCGTCTCCGTCGCGCCCGTCTTTTCCTGTATCCTTTCTATCTCGCATACTTTCTTCCTCCACCTGCGAAGACCAACCAGAAGGGACGAGGGAGAGGGGACGAGCGAAGGGGAGCCACGACGGAATGGGTTAGCTGCTGGCGTCTTTTCCATAAATTTATGTAGGAAATTACGCTTCGTGAGTTTCATTCTGAAATGCCTTTATCCGGCAAGCGCGCGCGCGCAAGCATATATATACGCGAGAGAAAAACCAATTTTCAGTTATTCACGCGAAATAGCTTCTCTCTTTCCGCGAGCGCGAGCTATTTTTATATTTCAGCATTTTTAATTTATCTTCGGCAAGATAATCTTGTATGCAGTTAGGAGAGGATGGAAAAGAACGGTATTATTCTCGCATATAAAGTGCGTCATTTTACATTATTTTACTAAATTTGTTTACAAGTAAGCACGATTAAAATTAAAACTGTTTACAAAAACATATATCATAAAACACAACGCTTAATAAATAGCGTAAAGATAATATTTTATGGATGTTCCTGGCTGTTTGTTTCATATTCAACGTGTTCTATCACCATGTTCTTTTGCATATTCCTAGGCCACAAATCTTGAGCGCTGAAAGCGCATATTTAATACAGTGATTACACGTATAAATTGCCGCATTCCTTTATTATTCCATTATAATGACGATGCAAATAGACGCACGCATGGAAAATAAATAGAAAAATTCCGCGGGCAGGGTATCATTAGGCGCGAGAGCGTCCGGCTGATTTTGAAAAAAGAAAAGCTATAGACCGTTGCCTCGCCTATCAAGCCGGTTATTTATTATGTGCCAGCAGTTATTTAGCGGGGCATAAATTGATCTGAAAAGATATTAATTTGCCAAACGCAGTGGCTCACACACGCGTGTATAGCGCCGCGAGGTTTATCCGCGACGGTGGCGATTGCAGCAGCAGCAGCAGCACTTTTGGAATGGGGAAACGGCAAAATTGGATATCAATTATCCCCTCGATGGATGATTATAACGGGTTCGCGTAAGATGGGTTTCGGGTAAGCAAACAACCGTTATGAACGTCGATAATTGAGTGCGGGTAAGCGTCGATGCCTCGAGCTGCTGCTGCTGGATCTTTCTCCTCGTCCTCCCTCGTTTCTTCTCTCCTTCTCGCTCGGTCTCGTTTCTGCACGCTTCCCGCGTATCGACAATCTTTCTTGCTCTCTTTCCCCCCGTCATTGACAGGCTTTTCTGTAATTAGCGTAATGCACGATAATTTCGCGACGCAGTAGCGCGCGCCTGCACGAAATGCCATTTTTACAACCAAATTTTTTTTAGAGACCAATTCAGCGCCTTCCGTTCTCTCTCTGTCCGACATATGCATCACCGTATTATTCATTTATTTTTGAAATTACAATTTATGAACATTGAAGGGCGCCCAATATAGATCGCTTATCGAATGATCGAAAATTTTTACGGCGACCACCAACAATCTCAGTTAATTGAATTTTCCATTAAATCGAATCTACATAATTAAGTGCCTCGTACGAATTTATGATAGTTGGTTTTTTACGTCTGCAGATGCAGTGCCATTACATTCTCTTCAATAATCTTCTCAATATAAACTTTCTTGGTATGTAACTGCAAAAACATGCCAACACTTTGAAGAAAGCACAGTATTGAAATTCAGATGTTCAAAATACGGTTGGGCTAATTAATAAGAACGACCGAGGGGCATTCATCATGCGATGCGCTTGTGGCGATCAACGATTTACGACCCCGAATTACGTGACAATGAAAAGAAACCAAAAGGAGCATATCACTCGAGGTCTTATATGTACGAGGGTATAAGCTATGACGGCCGGTAAACACATTCGTAAGGCACATAATCATAGAGTCGTACGAGCCGGGTGGACGATTCGCCCCGGGCTGCGAATAAAGAGTAAGAAACAGGAGGAGCGCGAGCTAACATCCACTGTGCGAATAAGACAGCAATTCCTGAGTAAGGATTCGAGATTTGGTAGGCAACTCGAGGTACAAAGATAATAAAGAAGATATATATTTTTCTTTATATTTTTTTCTCGTTAAATATTAGAACTACATAAAAGGATAAAATATATCAGTACAGAATAATCATCTACTGAAAATAATCTCCTATACTTGCTGTTGAAAAGCAAGGCAATTAGATCATTTATGAAGAGTAATGCATAGTGAGAAATGGGTTCTCTATAATAATGCTCCGCATAAAAAGAAAATAAATCGAAAGAGGTGAGGTTCCATTATCGGAACTCAAGGTTAGTCCGCATCAAGTGAAAGTCATGCTCCGCACTTGGTTCGATTACGAGGAATTGCATTGTAAGCTCTTTCGAGTAATCAATCGATTAATGTACACGTAATAAAGTATTGCTTTATATAACAATTGATAGAATAGACAGATAATTGATTATCTCTTTAGCAGTGTATATGAACGATTACAATTTATTGTTATGCACTACTTGTGCATTTATTTTTAACTGCTCTTTAATTACTTTCTAACCCTTATAGTGTTAAAAGAATCCATCTGCGAATAAATAATATGAAATATTCTATGATTAAATTCATAATTCAAGTCGTAGCAGAGAAAAGTTAAATAAACATAAGACAAATTGAATAGACGATGTTGCATTTATAAATATTAATTCAGAAGTACTGCTATATAGGGGTAAATTAGTCATTGGGCGAAAGAGAGTTGGCAAACGAGCCAGGATGTCTGAGTAGAGAAATGGAAAATAAAGAATGGCAACATATAGGAGAAGTAAATGGAAAGCGAATCATCACCGTATGGCCACGTGCGCGAGCGGCAATCAGCGACTCTGCACTCTGGAACTTGGTCTAAACGATGTTACAAGCTGAATTCAATAAATTGTCTTATATACGTGATGCGATGTTATTAATTCATTTTCCAATCCTCAAACATCGCACGTGCCCGCACACGAGTATATATACTATTCAATTACGCGAGCGCGCAGGACTCTATAGGGTATAGGGAGCGAGAAGGAAAGGTGAGCAGAGAGCGTAAAAATGCTGAAGAGGGTATCACGACAAATAGTAATACGAGAGCTCGATTCACGAGAGCCGAGGCTATGTCTCTCGCAGGTCTGGATGTAATCTTCCAGAAGATTACAGTTCCGTGGTATGTGTGGGGTCCGATGTGGATAAAATAAATAGAGTGGACGAGGTGATCGTTGATACTCCGACGAGCAATTAGGGATGCTCTCCTGACAGTACAAAAACTGTTTTTTTACAAACTGAAAACATAGGCACCCTGATTATTCAGTATAAGAACTTAAACTTTTCTTAAATTACTATTTGTTCATATGGAAATAATGTGCATTGACAATGTACATTCGCAAATAAATACACGAGTTTCCACCCCTTTCATCACTGGTTATGGTATAAGACAATTCGGCAAACTGTTTCTACCATTCACAGCTACTTTCCAGGGAGATGTCAAAGGATCCGGCAGTGAAGGTGATGGCTAATCACCGGCACTACAAGAGCTGAGCATTAGCGCGCGGTTGCTCGTACGCGTGACGCGGCGTGTGTGTGTGTGTACTCTCGGCGGTGGCGGCGGTGGCCGCGCGCGCGCGAGTGAATAATGTATGTGCGTGGCGCGTCGCGAGGCGCTATAGCGAGGCGGCGCGGTCTTGAAAGGCGTGGCGCAGACACAAATTATACCCGACGTTATACTACTCTTCTTTCCTCGGAAAGAATGAATTAGTGCCCTCCCCACCCCTACGCCGCATTATTACGTATGTAGAGTGGAGAGTACTCACGTGTCATGCCAGGAATTTATTAGACGATCGGCTCGCGTATTTCTCCTCTCTCTGTCTCTGTTTTTACGGGCCCTCCTTCCTTCTAATAATAATCGCATTGTCATTACGGGGCGACTTTATTGCGTAAGATCTGGCTTTTTTCGCTGAATGGGCAACGCAACGCCGAGGGAAGATCGCTCGAGATGGAGAAACAGATAGCCGCGGCAGTAGATCTGACTTTCGTGATTTAATAAGTTAGTTGAGACGACTGCAGGAGTATACAATAGGACGCGATACAAGAGGTACTTTATTGAGTTATCGATCGTGCCGCGGCTAACGATATCGCTCGATCGCTCTCCATCATCAATGTTTCGTAATCTATTTTTATGAAAACATTTTTTTATTCTTCCTCTCGCATCCCTCATTGTTCTGCTTTTAAATATTTATACAGCAACTCTCTTTCGTGTAAATAGCAGAATGTATTACAAAGCTTTTTAATCACCGTTAAGAGTTTAACACGTTGTTCAAGTATCTATTAATTCCATTAGCCGTAGGTGCTAATGAAAGCATAGTCCGCGCGCGGCGTAAAAATATCCACTCGAGCTCTCTCTCCGCCTATAAAGTCGCTGGCGCAGTGCATCAGCTCGGTAAGCAAGCCCGCAAATAAAGCATCGACAATCGACCAGTCGCGCAATAGCTGCGCGGCTCGCAGAGGCGTTTCCCCGCGGCGCGGATAAGGCGGCTCATTGTTCGGATCGGAGAGAAAAGCGGCTCGCGGAGCTCTTTTAATGGAAAAGCAAACATCGCGCGCTCGCGCGTCCGCAGGAAAGTTGTGCTTTTAAAGCGGCTGCACAGCGGAGAAAAATGACTCTCGCCGCGCGACGAAGAAACTGCTCTCGCCTCCTCTCCGCGGAGAGGAAAGCGGTAATAGTGCGCTCGACCTGTTGATTTAATAGAAACTATTTGCAGTGCCATTAGCGGGAGCGCGCCACCGCGGTAGTCCTTCATTGTCGCCTAGTTGCCGCGCGCGTAATTTACACGCGAGACGCGCGAAAAACGCCGCACAGCGCGCTGAAATTAAGGACACGTCGCTTAAGCGCGAGAAACTGCGGGCTTGAGTAATAGCCGCGGCGCGGCGGGGGGAGCGAAATAACATTTTTTTATAACCCACGCGCAGAGCCTTATCTCGCATCGATATTTCGCGCGCGGCTAACGAGACGAGTATCTCTAGCCGACTGCTAAAGAGCTCGGCATCATACCTGTATACGTTCGTCGACGTGCGCGTGCGTGTGAGCGGGTGAAAAAAACCGCGGAGCTTGCGATCGTGTATATACTCACACAGTTGTGGTGATAAGAGTAATAAATGCTTCTTAATTGAAGCGATTGAATTATTATTCATGAGAACTTTATGAGAGGACATTAATCGCATTGCCTAACCGGCAGTTATTCATTTTTGCTATCGTATTTCTTTTATTTACGTATATATACTTGTATGAAGTTCGAGTAATTACATCAGTCTTGTTAATGTCTATATAGCTTTTTATATTTTCATAAAATTTGGCTTTATTTTCGTTAACTTCATTTTCAAAATCATAAAAATATGTTTGTACAATACTTTGAAAGGTTTATATTATACCGATAGACAAGGCCAAGAACGACCCTTTCGACAAATGAGTGCGCCGGCCGCGCAACGTTACAATATTATCTAGCCCTTTTGGTACTACACTTGTGAATATTATGCGCGAGAGAAAATAAAGCAAGTCACGGCCGCACCTGTTCAGGCCGAAAGGAGTGTGCATAGCAGGCGTCGCCTCACGAATACCATGAGGCCCGCGCGCGCGCTCGCGCGGACAGACGGATGGACGCGAGGGGCCTCATGTATTATGTATACGAGGGCTAACGCCGAGATGCGCTCGTTACTGTCCGCGAGTCAATCGAGACGTCAGCCGTACTTTTACTTCGTGCAGCCTCTATTTTTCTTTCGTAGGCGAACAAACCCTCTGTCTGAGTCATTTTTCGAATTACACTGGACGGCTAGTACCGAGCCGAGGTACAATTTACAGCCGATTTTCTGTCAAGAAGTATTAACCTGCGAAAAATTACCTATAATTAATAAATTACATTGGATTTTTCGCTCGTATTGCCAATTTAAAAAGCCATATACACGAAACGATAAATATTACATAAATTGCTTTAAACAATTTATTACATTCCTAAAGTAATGATGTGATGCAATCAGCAGTTATAACTTCAAAGCGTTGAAATTTTATCTCTACGAACCTCTTAGTCGGCAAAATGTGAGTTTTCTTTAAATAGAAGACTAAATGAAATATTAGCAATAAATATTTTAATAGACAAGTTTATGCGATCGTGGAAATATAACTTTAGATGCACAAATATAGGATTTACAGACAAGCCAGTTTCCTCGTATGCAATGGCTTTTCTTTCTATCATTCCAGACGGCGTTCTATATTTCTCACAGGAAACTTTTCATACTAAAAATAATGTTGAATCACTCTTACTTGACAAAAAAAGTTATCATTTACGTTTATAATATCTTTAGTAATTGTGGTACGAAATAATTTCAATTTTATTCAATATTTTAGTTAGAATGACATACAATAAAAATCCAAAGTTTGCAAGCAGTGGAACCAAGCTGGAAGAAGTTTGATACAGGGTAGTATATGGAATATAGCGTACTTCGACTATATAGTACACACGACTTTAACCGTTGTACCTCCTGAAAATTCTTTTGGTAGAGCTTTTACAAATTATTTATAAAAATAAAGCTAAAAATAAAGCTTAACATACTTGCCTATGCATTCTTTCTAAATTGTAAGTATACTTTATTTGGAATACCTTTCGTTTCATTAAAAAAAGAATAAATAACTCTCCACCTTCCACTATAACTTTGAAAATATTTCTGTTACAAATATGCTTCATGAAAAAGATACCTTTACTACTAAAATTGGAATTAAGGATAAGAAATGCTATTATTTAGGGCCATGTGAAACCGTGAATTTCAATATTTTTTAAATCAACATTCAAGCGTTTATTCGGGAAAAAATTTTTGTCAAGCGCTCCGTACACATAAACACTATATTCAGGAATTTTTTTTCAGTGATTCTATTAGCGCTTTCGTTAGTTATGTACGTTTAAAAAGTAGGTTAATTGCAGAGTCCTACTTACCGACAGTGCGGTTTTTATTTAATTAAATAAATTCTCATCATTTTTTTGGAAAACCACGTATGTCAAGCGCTTCGTATATGCACGAAGAAAAATCTTCTATTAAAAATTACTATGTTTTATTGTAACCAGGGGACAGACTCTTTTTTTACTAATTTTTACTACATTTATAGCAATTTTTGCTAGAAAACATAGTATTTTTTTTAAGAATTCGAGTCTGTCCCCCGGTTACGATAAAACATAGTAATTTTTAATAGACCATTTTTCTCCGTGTGTTAATACTATACTCAGATTTTTCAGATGATTCTATTGGTATTTGCATGAGATATCCACGTTTGAAAATTATGTCGGTATTTAACATCACCTTAAGCTTTCATTCGTTAGCAATTAATTTTTAAAGAGTTTACAAATGTTTAAAAATAAGATGACGATTGAACATTTTTTAAAAACATTGATACTTATTAAGTGTATATTAACAGGGCAGCTACGACATAAGAATAACTTAAGAAAATATGCAGCCCAAATGAAAGGAGGGCCCTTAGCAAGATGTATAATGATGTGCAAACTATGATAAGGCACTAATGTTGTCCAATGATTGCCAGAAACCCTTATATATGTAGTACCAGGTTGTCAATGTCTGTCCAAAATCCGTACCATTTTTTTCCAGTCTTTCTTCGTTATTTAATTATTATTTGAATAGTGTTACCCAATAACACTTTATATCTTCATATTTGATGGAGTTTCGAGTTTCATCAATCCTCCTTCTACTAGGCACTAATGAAGTGGCCAATACTGAGAAAAAATGAGATTTCATTTTGAATCATACTTTGCTACCAAGAGTTATATTTCTGAATATTTAAAAAGATAAGATAAGAAAATAGCTTCTAACACTGTGATTGTTGTTTCAATACAATATATTTTATATCTAAGCATGGACAAAACTATTCCATACTCCTAATGAATAAATCAGTTCAGCTTCACTTAAGAGTGTCATAATTAAATGGTATTAAAGTTCATTTCTTCTAAATGAAGAGTACTGCAGTGGAAGCCAGGAAATGGAAAGACGGAAACGATACAATTTAGCTTAATCAGTTGAAGATAAACGCAATGAATTATTCGAATTACAAATCTGGAATTCTACGCCTCCGCAAAATTATAGCCCGAGTTATGAAAATGGGAATGGATGAAGGCGAGTCGAAGTGACGTTGCTCTCGTTCTCCGATTGCCATTAATCAAAAGCATAATCTCCGATACTACACTCTGGTCATGTTTTATCCATCGGCTGGTTCTTCATTACCGCGAAAGGATCCAGAAAAGCGGCGCACTCCACGGAGAGATGAACTTAATGAGCTCGGCGGGGCGAAAAAGAAACGACGTCTAAAACGCAGCGAGCCATCGATCCTCTCGGCGCAGCGAGGGCGCAGCGAGAGAGATAAAGAGAGGAAGAGCGTTGCTGTGTATGATCGATGGGGCCAAAAAGTCCGGAGCCGCTCGCGCACGTATAATTCCGCGGCTCGCCGGCCGTCTATAGTTCCTCTTTCGCGGTCGTGCTTTACAACCGAAACTGTTATTTGTCGAGAGCGCGAACGAACGGACGGGGGAGCGAAAGAAAAGGAAAGGGAGAGAAAGAGCTGCCGTAAAGAATGCCGTTTGGAGATCGCGCAGCACGATAATTAAGTCATCAAGTTCGAGGCTTTTTCTTTCGCCAGTCATCGGAAATTCTAAGCGTTTTCAAGAGAAGGAGAGAAAGGGTAGGCCTTTTAAACACTTTTCTCTCTCTCTCTCGCTTGCTCGTTCGCTCGCTCTCGAGACTCTCTTGTGCAGGCTCTGGTCAGGCGTTTCTGCTCTCCCTCTGCGCCGGCCTATCCCCAGCTCCGCAGATAGAAGATAAGGCATGCGGGGCCTCTCGTTTCACGCAGGAAAACGAGAGGATCGCACGAGCCGGGGACGAGGAACGTCTTGGTTTTTTCGACTGCAGCTCCTTGAGCCGATGGGAGAGATAGTTCGCCGCCGCCACCGCAGCCGTCGTGTAACGCGAACTGCGCTGTAATTGGCTCACCGGACGATACGCTCCGAAAAAATATCTTTCTTTGTCGCTCGGCCGCTCGCTCGCTTCCTCTCTCTCCCTTCTTATTTTTATCCTTCGCCTCCCAGAGCCGTATGACCGACGGCTATTATTATTGGTTTTCTCCTCGCGCCCCATCTTTTTCTCCTTTTGCAGGCTTTGGCAATTTTGAAGCGGACTCGGGAGGAGGCCGCACGGCAATGCATCGATCAATACGCTGCAGCCAATGTAAACACATAATTTAGGGATACGCGAGGGCGGATGGCTCATTAACGTGAGCCTTTCGAGCGCGGCCTATCTTGTAAATCATACGTTTTAACGTATGAGCAGCCTCTTTGCTTTACTTATCAATTAATTTTAAAATTCATTACTTACCGATGCTTTAAACAATCTTCATTCAATTTCCAACTTCTTCATTCCTGCCAATTACATTATAACCTTTTACTTTTGTAAAAGCCTTAGCGTAATCTATCCTATGCGTGTCAGGCAAGTCGAGCGACGGCGCATTACGCTCAGCTCCGCCGCGATGCTTCTCAAGCGTACATTATTCTAAAAATCATGAGGAGAAAAAAAATGAAATAAAATAAAACGCTTTTCCCCGTTCCTCCCTCGGCTTTTTCTCCCTTTATTGTCTCATATTCCTCTCAGAAATTCTCTCGACTTTACTCTCGCTCTCTCTCTCTCACTCGCACGCGCTCGTTTGCCTTCCAGCGAGCTCTGGCAAGAAAAATCCCGAATAATCCGCCTGCGCGGATTATCCGACCCTTGTGCCACCTCGCCTTATATATACAACCCCACGCGAGCGCGTATTACGTTCATAAACTGCACAACACCAGCTCCAGCCGACCCTAGCACGCGCGAGCGCGTGATCCGCTTTTTCTGAGAGACGTCAGGAATACGCCGAGATACTCTTGAGCCTTGCCGACGTTGCCTGTACCTTCAAAGTTCAATAAAACAAAATAAACTTCAGCAAAACAATCAACTTTATTGAGGATTTCTGAAAAGTAACTATATTTTTTTGTTCACTGTTGCTATGAATTAAAACTGGCAAAAGAATATATTAAATATTTAATCATATTATATATTTTTATTGCATTAATTATTCAATATTCAAAGTTACTCTCTGAATTACGCAAAAATTACGCAGAAATAATTGTAGTTGATTTATTGTTAAAAATTGTCCTTGTTAAAATTTTCTATGTTGAGTCACTAAAACAAAGAATGTTACATTAGAGTAATTATTATTACTAATGTGTATTTTGGACATTCTAAGATGATCGAATTGTAACATAAGTGTTTGAATTAGCAAATGCCTGCAGAGCGTGACTAAAGAAATACACGTATCCCTGCTGGAAATTCATCTATGATAAAACAATTTTTCGACCATTATTTGCCCATTTCTTAGATTGACGTCACAACAAAATGTTCGTATTTTATTTACTTACTAATTTCATCTTTGATGAAACAGCATTAAAGTGCATTGGATGGCTTACCAAAATATATCTAAATTACATTAAGTAAACACTCATTTGTTGCACTCCTTCTATGAATAATTCAACAAAACTTTTATTTTTCCATCTGATTCTGTCTCTCACTTCTTGTCATAACATCAAGCCTTCTACTAGCCATTTCCAAACTAAAGAAACTGATGAGTTTTAATTCCTTTAAAATACTCAAGAACTAGCTTATGATTGTCTTCGAAAAACTCATTTTATTTTTTCAATCTTTAAATGGACAAATAATGGGAGAAAAGGCGTTTCACCGGGAGCTAATAGAAACTGGACAAGAGAAATTCCCATTTTATAGCAAGTTTCTAATATAAATGGTCAGTTATCGTTATAAAATATTTTGGATTTCCAACAGGATATAAACAGTGCAAATCCATCGAAAAAAGGTACAATAAAATATACAACAAATGATTTTATTCTTTTTCAATTTCTGTTATGATATAACATACATAGTTAAAAATTGATTTCAGTTTTAATAATATTTTGGGTTAAAAACTAAACTTATTACACACCCTCTGTGTAATTAATATTTCATCAATGACAAATACACAAAATGTGTGTAAAAATTAAATTCAACACAAATCGTGTTATAAATTTCACAATTCAACTACACAAATAATTTACACAAAATATACAAAATATGTGTGTTACATTTAAGGGAGTACTACCGGTAATGGATTGACGGCTTAGAAAAATCTGAAATTTGGCAGATAGGTTGATTTTAGTTTAAAAATGACTCAGTTCAAATTTGATGATTTTTGGGTGCGTGAGAAAGAAGTTATAAACATTTTAATTTTTATACATTTAACACAGGGCTTATGGGAAATCACACATTTTTCTCTTTCATTCTAAATTGTACAACATTGACGACTTCGACGTAATTTGAGTGCTTGATTATAAAGATTAGGAGCCTATGAGCGTAGTTATAAGCAAATGAAAATAAAATCTGACGGAAACATGACTGTTACAGCCATAGCCATAGGGTGACAGCATTGCGAAAGAGGTTAGGAACGCGCATGTGCA
>UXGD01002028.1:0-29066 GCA_900474315.1 Torymus auratus
TAAAAATGCTAATGTGGGCAGTCTGTGAGAGAATTACTATGGTACCTTGTAAAATTTACTAGGCAATTTCTCTCCGTCTATATAATAGCGTCATAATTATCGACAATTCATCAGAATAAACTGACATCATAAATCTCCGGCCCCTCATTATTCGCGCACACTCACATATATCTCAATTGCAAATCAATTTTTCAATAAACGCCAAATATATATAATTGGTATACGAAAGATTGAGGAAAGTTTTTGACCTATATAGATAAAAAACGTCGAAAATTGACTTATAATATACTTTATCTATTACGAACGTATAATTTCTTCGAATTCGAACGAATATATAATTTCTTTGATCATATAGGCCGTGCATACGTACACTGCAGTATTGGCGACGAATCGCACTGCCGTCGCTGCTGCAGGCACAACTCCTCACACCAGTGTTGATTGTCTGTCGCGGTACGCCCACGCGCGAAATTCCGATACCGTTGCGCAACAAATAAAACGAACATCTCGCGCCACTTCTAATGATGGGCAAAACGTAAATTGGGATTTCTCAAAACCTCAAAACTGGTCAAATTTTTTTTTATGGGACAACTTCCGGACATTTTCTTACTTCTTTCTTATGTCATAAAATATACGGGAGACTTCGTGTACAATTAAAAAGCTCACTGTCTAGAATTGAAATTTTTTAAGAAAATGGCAAGAAAGTACTATTCTTTAAACCTCAGTCATTTAAACCATAAACGTGATACACAACATTTCAAACTATAAGAAAGAAAGAGCTTTCATTAACTTTTTTGAAAATTAAAAAATGTTTATTCCTTCAAAAGTTACAAGAGTTTAAAGATGAGCATCGAAAAGGCATATAAAAATGCAGAAATCGCAGGAATCCACAACCCCGACTTTCAGAGCATTCCATACACGCACGAACGTCAGATTCATCAGAACATTTCAAAATTCATTACATTCACTGCAGCATAGTCGTTCCCTTTTTCTCCCGTGACAATTATACTTGCGCGTATCACGAGTCACATCACGAAAAAAAAGAAAAGAAAAAAAGGTAGAACCGCTGCCCCGCACCGAAACGAAACGCAATGCATCTTTAATTAAATCTCTTTCTCCCTTACGTGAATCTCCCGTGACCCCGCCGATGCAGTAAGCGGGCTGCGGACGGGGTTAACTCTTGCTGCTAGCCGTCCGCGCGCTCAAAATTTATTCCGTGCATTTCAATCTGGCTTTCGCTCTACCCCCTCTCTTCTCTTTATACCCACCGTCTGGTCATCCTTAATTCCCTGCTATATACCCCGCTATATACATTCACTCTATGTATACTTCTTTTTCTTGTATGTTTTGGCGAACGCGTGGGCGGATAAATAAAAGAGAGAGTCGTATAGCGACGCGACGAGATCATTGCGGCGACGGTAGAGAAAGTCGCTTGTGCGCGTATATGAAAATGAGAGCGTCAAGCAGTAGTATATGTAGGTCTACGTACATATAGCGGAACCACTGCGGCGCGTTGAATAATTCCGATTGCGCAATTATGATTGCAGACGGCCAAAAATCGCGGTTAAAAATCCTTATCCCCCCACCCTGTGAAATCTCGTTACGGAGATATAGGAAGCGAATAAGGCGGCGAGTTTTGAGCGTATACAAATCTATTTTAATTAGACTCGGATGAGAGTTCGCGAGCGGTGATTTAATTTGACGAATCGAGGGCGCGATCGAAGTCATTTTTATTTTAAAACTTTGATGCTTAAAATAACCCCGTCTGCGTCTCTCGCTGTCTTATACGGTGGGGGCAGTTTATAATATTTAATAAAGTGCGCACCCTGCAGTTAATATTGTATCCACTGGCGGCCCCGTATATTTATGCACTGTTCTGATACGACGACGACGACTGAACCGCGCGCTAATAATTCAATGCTATAGTGGTATATTCAGCGAGCGCGATCATCGAGGTTGTTACTGTTTAATGCGAGTGTATGTACAGTGATTCGGACACACGAGCAAGGTTATAAAAGGAGAAAAAATATCCAGTCGCTGAAATAGCACGTGTGCGGTCACGTTCGGGCTGGCAGTGACGTTCAATTTCCCGCGCGCGCACTCGCTGCCCACTCCCCCATATATATACCTGTACACACGCCCAAGCGCCCACATAACCTTAAAACGTTAATTCGTATACGAAGAAGACGCTGCAGCAGGTCAGGGGGGACGAGCCATCACAGTGGAAAAGAATCCAGGACGTCTGTATATACGCGTATTTATATATATATATATAGGTACGCGTTTCGAAAGCTCAGCAGCAGCGACTTTTTTTTCTCTCTCTATCTCTCTATACGTGTATATCTTAGCTGCGTCGCGCATCGCCTTAAAAGTAGGGTAATTTTTCAACTCCTCTCTCGCGAGAGGTGTGTAGAGGTAGGTATACACGTATCGCAGAAACACGTGCTGTGTACACACTATATACGAATGCGAGCAAACGGATTCTCGTCTCGTGTCGGTGAGCGCGCGCGCGTCCTAACCTCGTTTTCCTTATTTTCGCGTCTTGTTCGCGAACGCGCGCATTGCCGCTGTTGCTGCTCTCGTTCGCCGGCACCTTAATTCGATACAGCCTCGAGCGGGCAATTACGTTCCTCGTATATATTCGTACCTCTCTGCATCTATACGTGTGTACGTGTGTATATATGAGGTGTGCTTTTATCACGACCAAGCGAGGGAAAATTCTTTGTGCGCTTGCGCTACTTGGGGAGCCAGATTTGGGGGTATTTTCGTGGACGCTCGGACGTTGTATATAAGTGTGCATGCGGGGAAAAGTGGCCGAGTTAATTGGATGCCGAGTGGGCCGTCGCCCTTGGGGAATTTAGTTGTAGACGAAATATTATATTGTGTGATAATGGAGGTTTTAATTTGCGCGGTGTTGGAAATTTGGATATTGCGATTGTTTGGAATTTAAGATGTTTAAGAGCTGCTTGAAATTGAGGAGAATTAGGTTTTCGATGGAGAAAAGTAGGTGGAAACTGACCACAAACACCGTACAGGTCAACGCTGAGCTGCGAGTTTAATGACCGCCTTTCGTGTGCGCCGCGTGCTCGCATGTGTCATACATTAAATTAAATTTATAATTGAAGTATATGCACCGTAGCTAGATGATGTATAAATATGCGTTCGCGCTCGTATCGTTCTAATAGGATCTCACAAGTTTCTCTCTTTTATATTTTTAAAACGCTTTTTGTTCAAACTCTCGCGGCTAATTGTTTGTAAATGCCGAGCGTGAGCAAATTGTTGAGAGATTCGGGGGCTTTCTAGACCAGGCTAGTATTTATTTTAGAAACGGAGCTTTTTCGGTAAAGCAATATCTGTTGGTTGTAAAAATAAAGGGAGTACAAAAAAATTTTTTAACTCTCTCTCTCTCTCTCTTTTGTTTTTATAAGCTACGATGTACGGGCATTTTATTGTTTGAAAAAGATATAAACATGGGAAAAAAGAACAATGAAGATATCATTGATTTATTCAGATATTGAATAAATTTATGGCCATTATTAATACAAAGCCCATCAAACAATTTCGGAGCACCTGTCGTATATTTGTGAATAAAACGAAAACCTGACACGATTTTCAAAAGAATTATTTACATGACAATGTGGGATTATCAAAATTCATCTTCATTTGTCGAATATAATGTGTAAATAAACACGCCATCCCACGGCAACGATAAAAGTTTCTCCTTTCGCGTCATATAACGAACAATAACACTTCATTATTCATCTGGCCTTCATTTTTTTTTACTCTTTCTCATTAAAAAAACTTTCCCAAAATCTCAAACAACCGCTACTAATCCGCAATTTCAGCGACTTTCGCAAATCTCACGATGTATCACGTATAAATGCCTTTGGATATTTAAGTTTATAGTTACAGTCAAATATTTATTTATCGTAATTCTGTCAGTTACAATTATTGCTAAATTTTTTCATAATTCTTTGTTAATTAGTATACTACGAATGGCGGAACCAGGTGTTATTTTTGAAAGATTTAAAAATAAATCAGAATTACAGATAACCGATTAAGAAATCATTAATTGGTTCTGACATGTATAGAGAAATAATATTGTTTATTATTACGAAAAATATTTATATATTAATATTGATCCACTACAAATCATTAATCAATAATATTACCAACTGTATTCGCTGTTTATCTTGAATAAGTTAAAAATAGTAGGAACTTTTGTTACGTTGCACTGACGAAAGATGCAATTTAATCCTAAAGTTATATACTAATGCGCCTTCACGATTACAACACTATATTTATATAGTTTTGCTAAAACCGTTGTTTCCTTGCCCTAAATAGTTATTTCTTAATAGCTTATAAACATAATAAATATATTTTCTCGATGATCATCAGTGTAAACAAAGCAACCTCTACTCGTTTGGACTTATACCTACCTGCATATCGTCACTTCTGAATTAAAACGAACGCTATATCTAAATTATACAGATAAATAATTCTAATGAGAAAAGACACTCCAGTCCTCTCCGACATGTAACATAAACTGAAAACGCAGCATCGCGATTAAATTCAAATTTTCACGAATTCCCAACTTTTACACGGAATTCCAGCCAGCTAATTTCCCCAGCAAAGTGTGTTAATACCTATTCTTATAACTATACTAATGAATATTTCATTCCGTTCCAAAGAAACACGTTTTTTTCACACTATATACACACGATTCCTCTCGACCACACATCCAACCTCTCTTTTTATCCATGTTCCCCAAATGCGATTCTCTTGTCCGAAAAAACTTCCCTCACTCTCACTCGACCCACCTCGACACGATTTTCGCACTGTTGAAGATTCGCCCGCAAAGGGGCGGCCCCTTCCGCATCTGTGTAATACACGAGTGTAGTACGTACAACGTAGATATCGGGTTCTCCTCCTCGCATATTGATGGCCCACGGTTCGCGCGCGGGCGCGTGTCTGATTAATTATTATGCCGGAATTCGGTATGGGATTGCCGAGCTAGCACTGCAGCAGTAGAGTTGTACGTAGGTACTACTTGCACACACATACACACACACTTGCTCGCGCTGCTCATGCATATTCCGCGCCTACAGCGCGCTCGAAAGTGTAGAAGATTACGCGCGAGCACGAATCAAGCGCGATGGATGTATACGTGCGGGTGTTTGCGTATATACGTACACACGTATATGTATGGGCTTTTCGCTGTCGACCCTTTTTCCGCGAGCGATTTCTTTGATTTTTTATATATACACACGCTGCCTATACGAGACTGAGAGAGAGAGCGTATAGATGCGCGTTATTTACGATCGGATTTTACTTTCAAATCTCGCCCCGAGCGAGCTCGCGCGCGGGGAGAACAGAGAGAGAAAGAGAGGTTTTCTCTCCTCCTCGCGCCCCCGGTATAAATATTTCTCGCTATAGAGCGTTGTCAATGACACTGTATATAAATATGTGCCTGCGTTTTGCAGAGGCTGCAATTTAACGCGTGTGCGTGCGTGCGAGTATATAAAGAGCAACGCGATACTACGGTGCGTCAGGCGTTTAGAATTTTGCGCGCGGTGTTTATAAAAGGTTGAATGAAAGAGCGGTTAGAGTCGTGTGGCTCGGTTCTCGTGGATTTGCATGAATTAGAAAACGAAGAAGAGCGAGGTTTGTGTGTGCCGGTAGAGGGGGGACGGGAATTATTAAACCGCACGTGTCGTGATATTTATGGTAATGCGATGTGAAGTATCGAATTTTTGTTTCAGCGATGCGTCGATTGAGCGATGACGAAAATGGATGAGAGAGCGAGGATGATGATGGGCTACTTTTTTTAATATCTCTTTTTCTTTCTTTTTGGTAAATTATGAAATGGCTGACCTTGTAACACTAATATAGATTCGATGTGTGTCGATGAGAGATGATTATTATAAGCGAGATGTATTATAGGATATTACGGACGATGGGAAAAGATATAAAATTTTGAAATGTTTTTTTTTATATTTTTTTTTGGAACTCGAGTCGCGAGTATGCGATAGTTGAGAGAGATGGTACCATGCAAGTCCGCTATTTTGAAATTCTAGCCTTTTCACGTGCGCCTCTATCGCACATTTGCGGCTGTGTTTTTGCGCTTATGCGTCTCTGTGTGTGCATTATGTGTGTCTATATAATACGCAAGTTGGTATAATTTAGCGCAATTGTCATTTTTCAACTCGGTTACGCTTCATGTCTCAAGCAATTACAAAGCGAGTACATAATAATGCAGGCCGATCTGCTGAAACGCGTGACGTTTCGACACTCTACTTTGTACAATTTAGAACAAACAGTTATGAAATTATTTTTTTTCTTTTTTTTCAATTGTGCAGGAAACGCATATGTCTGTTGTGTTGAAAAAATATTATAACTACATTATATTTATCGATATCGTTTCTTTATCTTATCAGTTATTAGTCTTAGTATCTGTAAGGCCTTGAATAGCTCAAATGATGGTATAAACGAAACTCGTGGAAAGTCTGTAAAATATCTACAGTTAAAATGTTTTTTTTTAATCCTTGAAATATAATTACATTTTTCCTTAATTCATTAATATTGTACATGGTGAATATTCATCGAAAAAAAATTATTGCACTTACAGTGAAAAAAAGGTACACTAAAGACCAAATTTAATCAAATATCCAACCAATCGAAAACAGTCAAATCTCTACATTAATTGAAATCCTAAAAGACGTCGGCACGACCGGTTGATTAAATTATAATATCTCTCAATCCTCACATCCGTAATTCGACGGAATTATACCGTCCCCACACGGCACCTCAGTGCGAAATGAAGCCACGAGTAACATCATCACCCCGACAAAAATGTTCACTCCATTCAGCCTCAATTTTTCCCTCACCGCATGCACACGTCTCCGAATTAATCCGCCGACCCGTCTGCATAATTTATATTTCTTCCCCCAGGAAAAAGAGTTTTCCTCCCTCCCACAGAAGAAGAAGAAGAAGTCTCTACATAATATTTCGCGCGCATGTGGGCATATATACGCACGTACGTAGGTACGTACGGGGGCCGCGTAATGGGCAGCCATTTAAATTTTAAATGGCCAGCGCAGCACAGCGGCGGCGGCGTTGGCGAACCGTTGCTGCAGCGGCGGCGGCGCGCGTTCCTCCTCCTCCTTCTCTTCCATCGGGTCAGATAGCTGTAATTCGCCGCTTCCTCCGCTCGTACACTCGGTCTCTCGTTTTCGCCGGATATCTCTCGGCACCCGCGTGCGACTACGTTACGACTCTCTCTCTCTCTCATTCCTCTCTTTTTCCCTCCTATACGGTTGTCGACGTATAAACACACGCTGAGAGATATCGCGGATAGAGTACGACGTCGATTCGCAGGGCTGTTTACACGACGGCGCAGAGAGGCTTCGTCGTCGGACATCGGTTATCCTCCGGACTCTCTCTCTCTCTCCCTCTCTCGAGTAATTGCTTTTCGAAACTCGTGCGATGAGCCCCGGGCCGCGGTCGTCGTCGTCGTCGTCGTATTCGGTACTATAGCTCCAAAAAGTCGGATCGATGCGTGTAGAGCCCGAAAAGCCAATATCGCACTCACTCGCGCTCCATCTCTGCGGTCAGTCGGCAAGAGACGCGCGATGCAGTCGGCCGTGTGAGGGGAACGAAATGGACGCGTGTTTAGATAGATACATATATATATAGCGAGGGAGACGGGAGATGTTTCTCGTAGGAGAAAATGAGAGAAGAGATTTTTGAGAGGAGTAGCACGTGAGCTCTTCGATCTTGGGAAAATTTATGCGGACGATGGATTTTTGAGATTTGGAAGTTCCCATTACGAATTCAAGGTCGTGCGGTGAGCAGTCGAATGAGAACGAGAGGTTATGTAAGATATGCTAAAACTAGAAGATATATATAAATACGAAGCATTTTTACCTTTTTCGTGGCAATTAATAACATGTATATCGTAATCTGAGATTCGACATCGACATTGGCGCAATCTAAATTCCGATAGATTTTCATAATTTTTTTTTTCTTTATCAGTTTCTATTGACGTTTGAATTTTTGGTCGTAAAAAGCGAGGATATATCGAGTTTTGTCATCGAATCGCCAATCAATCACTTTAATTTAATTTTAAAAAGAGATAGTATCATTTTCCACATCTATTCTCACATATCGATTCGTTAGTAAATTGTTTTATCAAGAATTGAATATTAGTCAATTTTTGATTTCTCAAAAAAGGAAGCTTTTTATATTTAAATCGAATTTATTTAGTTATTGAATAACCAATTCAGATACGTTCGACGTTATGATTTGAGAGTTTTATCTTCTTACAAATTACGCTTTTATGAACAAAATGATTCGTGACAGAAAATAGATAATGATGAAAATATAATTTCCTTCATCAATCTTAAATTTCGACAAAATCTATTTTTTTACATCGTCAATTTAAGTTAAAACTGCAATAATCGATGGACAAATATTTTCTTAAAATAATATCAATCGATAAACCCGACTCTTAGGTACGGAATTCAGTATGTCACTCATTCTTCTATAAATTTATACGCGATGTTCCCTCTTCCTCGCGCTAAAATATCTAAACTGATAAAATTGTAACTGCACAGTACATGTAAAATTACGACTGGCACAACTTCCGATAAATTAATCTGCATATAACCACACGAGGAATTATCAACCTCCATCTTCATTTCTCGAACAATTCGTAAATAACCATTCTATTTCCTCCTCAGCCACGTTAAAATCAACCTAATATTCCTTTCTATTTCGCCCGGTCCCTTTCAACTCAACAAAATCCCGCGGAAACGCAATCGCCCTTTTCCTCGCATACAGCCATTACCCTCCAAAAATCTCTCTCACGCGCAGCCACATGCGAAACCCGGTCAGCGACCATTCAACCACCTCTCCCTCCGCTACCGCTGCATCACACCAACCTACCTACCTCTCTCTCTCGAGGAACCCCGCACCCACACACACCTACACTATACCCTATAACCGTGTGTTTGCACACAGCTTAGAGTTAGAGTGGTACTACTCGCTGCACAATGCCTGTGTGCCTGCCTGCCTGCCTGCCCGGCTCCTAGATTCGCGCTCGCGGCACGTACAGAGAGATTACTGCACGCCGGGCAGGCACACATAGAGCGAGCGGAGATTTCCCTCCTATGCACCGAGGAACGAGAGAGAGAGGAGAAATGATGATCGCGCGTGATAATCTCGATTAAGCCCGATGGTGTGAACGTGGCCTAACGGTGTGTGTAGGAGAGCGAGAGAGAGGAGTGGGGATGCCATGAGATGCTTGCGGATGGTTGCATGTGTATAGAGGCATGCGGTTAGACCGGTTGACTCAAACCTAGCTCCCTCTCTCTACCTCGACGCATCTTCGTTTTTCATCTTCCTGCGCGCTATAATGCGCGATCGGTATAGAGAGAAGAGTCGTCGAGTGCATCTCTCTTTCTCTCTCGTTCACTCCCAGCTTATTTGGCGACGATGTATACCTGTGTTAGTGTGGTATGTGTTTGAGTTGCATTGCCCTCGAAGAGGTAAAGAACCACCGCGCCGGTATAACTGGTACGCCAAGTCTCTCGCTCACTCGCTCGCTCTCGCGCGCAGTGTCGGGAGATTCCGATAATCCAAGTCTCTCTTTCTCGGATATTCGACGAGGTTCTCGCGGCTGTAGCCACTGCCGCCGCCGTCACGCGCGAGTTCAGCCGCCCTCGGATTCTCGGGTTCCCTTCGAGAGTGTATATACTACGACACTCATGCTATACCTACTACACCGTTCGGATTTTATTACGCGCCGCGCTGCAGCCGAGATAATCGCGCGGTAGGTATAGCATGCCGATATTTTTATATGTACGACGAGGTGGTGACGACGTTAGGTGAGGACGCAGGCAGGATACGTCGCGATTAAAAATAATGATGAGGCGCTGTGTGTGCGTGTGTACCGTATTACGCGCGAGTGTGCGAACGGAGGAATTGATAGCCGGCGATGCCGCGAGAGAGATAGCGGCGTGCGTGCGTGCGCGAGTGCGGATTTTTTTTTTTTTTTTTTTTTATTTCTCGTTGCCGCCATACGTCGACGCGACGTCGCGTGATTTATATCGAGATATTTTCGTTTTCAAGCTAGCTGTCTCTGTCCCTCTAACGAAATATACGATGTATGTATATGTACGCGTGAGGGAGAGAGAAAAAATCGAAATATCATTCGGCCGTATTTGCTGTTTTTTATTGCCAAGTGTATCTCTCCCTCACTCCCTCTTGCGGAATATATATTCAATAAATTTTAGCAGATAAAAATGTGTATGGTCTCGCACACACGCGTATGTAGGTATATATATGTAATAATAACGAATGGTATATTGTTGTAGACAAAAGCTGCTGCTGCTGCTGCTTCGATCGAATTTAAATCGGAATTTTCCTCCGGTATGCCGTAATGAATTTCCGGAATTGTTATGGCTTTTGTTCACCATCGTGGCTAAAAAACAGGGGGGGATAAGTGGAATTACGTTTTTTTAGAAGTATACATGGCGACGGGGATTAACGTAAATCGAGAAATTTTTGAGTACTACCGATCGGCTATATCTATTGCGTATAAGCTATTTAAGAACGTTTGATTACGGAATATTAATGTTTTAAGTATATTAGTTGCACGGTTGTGTGTGTGGGCTTGTATATAACGCGTTCGTTGACCATTCTAGCGGTTAAAGTGGTACTGGAGTGAGAGGGCAAAGTATGTACAGGAGTTCGAGTCTATAATTAGGTAACCGTTTGATAGTTTGTTGCCGGTAAAATGTTTAAAACCACGATACTGATAGCGCATAATTTGAGCAATAGCTTCGTTTTAGTACACAATATAACG
Organism: Torymus auratus; assembly: GCA_900474315.1. NCBI lineage: Eukaryota > Metazoa > Arthropoda > Insecta > Hymenoptera > Torymidae > Torymus > Torymus auratus. Next base: position 10,865 of record UXGD01002028.1, read on the forward strand.
TTGCTTTCCACACTTGAAACTATGAAGAAAACTCAATATGCATTCGTACAAATACTGAAAACGAGAGGAAAATATTCAAATTATTTGTATAAACGTATCGTTATTTTATTCCGGTTTATCTTAATAACAACGATAAATCAATGTTTTGTTTACCAGCAGCAGCAGCAGCGTATACAGCTCGCGCGGTAGAGCCCATTTTTCACCTGCTAATCGAACCAGTTCATCGAACCGGTTCTCACCTCTATACACACACGTGCACATACACAGCCACAAACAGTCGCTCGCCGCACCGACATTTCGTTTTCAATCTCTCCGCATTTCCACTTCCCGCGAGGTCCCATTTCTGGCTACTTTTTCAAAAGCCTCGAGCAAACTTTTTTAAACGGATCAGCCCCGTCGTCCCATTAGACGCCACAAAAGTCAATCCAACGGATCCGCCTAATTTCCGGTGGCGCTTGGATCTTCTTTTATTTATTTTTTTCTCCTCTTTTTTTTTCTTTTTGGCCCCGTTCGCGTTCTCTCTCTCTTGACGAGAGCGGGAGCTTCGAGTGACTGTTAAGAATTTTGCCGGGCGATAGAGGAGGAGAAGCGGGGGAGTGCTTTTACCGGGGGCTTTCAATAATACTCGAGCCGAAGCCGCGTGGATTTTTCAGAAAATGCAAAGGCTTCGCGTGCGCGCACGAATGCATGAGTTCCATGCGCGAGTGAGCGAGGGAGAGAGAAAAAACGAAGGGAGGGAGGGAAGCGAAAAATGAGGGCAGGCCTCGTGAGTGTATAAAGAGTCCCGCGATCTCGATCTTCGCGTTTTTCCCAAGAACCGTACGTGCGCTTGTATATACACTCACATGCACACTCACACCATAGCTTATATACTGCAACACAAGGTTATATCTATATAGTACACCTGCGCGGACTCGCTCTAATTCGGCATTCCGGTCGAGCCCTCAGCGCGAAAGCAATCGCGCGAGTCATCCCGTCTATACTCATCAACTGACTCGCGGCACGTGGGCTAGCTGTATCCTACGCGAATCGATATAGCTCAGGCTCGGCGCGGTCGCCGCGCTCGCACGGCGGGTTTTACGATGTCATTCTTGGCTTTAGAGCCGGCTATCGTCTCTCTAACCTTAACGATGCCCGATTATTTGCACGGGGTAAGAGGAGGAAAGAGCGCCCGCGACGTATATAGCTGTGTGCGCAAGCGGGAGCAGCGCATAACCCCCGCAATTAATGACACTGTTATACAAGAGAAGGAGGAGGGCTTTATGCCCTGGGATTAGGATGTATTTGTTATCTTTGAGCCGCCGCTGCTGCTACGGCAGTGTGTTTTACGCTCGGGAAAATATGAGTTCATGGCGCGGAGGCATTTTTTCACGGCTAATTGCCCGAAGCGTGTTTCTTTCTCTTTTTTCCGAGAAGACTTGTTGTTGTAATATAGCGGTGTGCCGGAGTCAAGGTTTTTGATTTTTTTTAAGGTAGATGCCAGAGAGATATATTCTTGGAGAGGCTTCGTGAAAAAAAAGAAGAAAATGTATGTAGGTTTAGGAGCTACTGGAGTGACGCTTATATAGCCTTTTTTTGCACTCGCGCGCAGGTTTAAAGTGCATTCTAAGCAGACGTGATCGCGCATGACTTACGCGTTGGAAATTGATTTTTTTGCCTTATTTGTGTATGCAGTGTAGTTTTCTCGAGGAGAGTTTTCCTTGAAGAGCGAGCGAGCTTTGGCCGTAAAGTTATTTAGAAACTTCAGCGAGACGGTGAGGTGAGGAAAAAAGAAAGAAAATTGTGTAGGTATAAAGGCAGGAGCTCTCCTAAGCACATACCCTTAAACAAGACGTTACACCATTACCCCAACTATACAGATTAGAAGTTACGGCACGCGTATACTAATGGACGCACGATTAAAAGCCGATATTAACATATCACGAGGCCATAATCATCATTTTCGTGAAAAATCGATTCACCGCGCACTTTTTAAATCGCATTATCAACTTCAACACTGCGGCCTCCACCCACCAGACTAATCAGTAACTCGATATAAAAGTTACGGTCTATAATTGGCTTACTCAACTCTCTCCCACCTCCCCTCTGTAATAATCCGACATCGTTCAGCGAAACTTTGCCTACGAAGCAAGCGCATATTTTTTTCGGGTGGGGGCGCGACGGATGGACAATCCTTACTTGCGCTCTCTGCAAAACATCATCTCCTCTCTCTCTTCTCCTTCGGCTATACTCATTAGCCGTGATTTACGATCCGCGTCTGGAATTACATAAAATAGGCACAGCCCCATCTCACCCTCGAGGAGAGTTAGTTCGCCAATGACGGCGGCGGTGGTGTGGCGGGACTCAATTAAAACTGCTTTCCTTCCAGGCTGCGCGCAGCTGCTGTCGCCGGGGCTCCTCCTGCTGCTGGAAACTTTTCGTCGACGGCGTTTTTCCAACCCCCGTCACGTTGTTAGACTTTCTCTCAAGCTCACGGCTTTGTACTTACGTCGGTGACACACACACACACGTACACCTACACAAATATTATTTTCAGTGGGTGGTGGCAGGCTGCTGTTGCCATTTCGATGGTCCGTAATAAGCGAGCGACCGGGAGTTCGAAGCTTTTTGTTTTATAAGTCGCGGTATTGAGGTTTGCCCGGTTGGAGTTGGTGGTGCATGGACGCGGCGGCGGGCAGTCGCCAAACGCGTTTATCATTTAGATTGAAATTGAATTACCAGGGGGTGTATACCGTTCGCGTGTATATAGCTTAATTGGAAAAATTGTGAAGTGGAAGTGGAGATATTTAGGGTAAATAAGGGGGATGATGGTAGCATAATAATTGAGGTAAACTTTTGGCCTTTTGTTCAACTGTTTATTATACACTGAAAATCTGGCATGTAATCGATAGCTAACTCCTGCTTTCTGGGCTATGCGGTTATTTCAGTTTATACCGTAAAATCAGTCAAATTCGTTAGAATTTCAATCGTATTCTAACTTTTAGATTAAATCTTTTTTCGATCCATCACATTATCGATGAACAAGGAATTTTTTTTTAGACACACACATTTTCTGGCTGTAAAAATGAATATTTTTCCGCCCGAATGACTTCCCAAGTTTTTCCCTAGTATTATCTTTATCCTGACGACCCTTCACCGTAAAAAAAAGGAAGAAGTTTAGCGCCGTTGCAGCGAAAAACCTTGCTGCTTCAGCGATCTTTTTCTCTTCCCCTACTGAAAAATAATAGGTTGGTCTTGCTTAAGCAAGCCCTTCTTTAGCAAAAAAGGTTAACCGAACCAAAAAAAAGAAATCATCAATTTTACCATATCGTAAACTGAAATTTGACGAAATAACCCATCGTACAACTTCCCCTCAATGCATACAGTAAAGACGATCGAGCATAAAATACAAAGTTAAGTATACCTTAACAAACCCAGGACATTTTACTGCGCTTACGGTACATACTCACAGAGTCAGCAACCTTACACACACGCGTATCATTAAACGTTTTTCCCTCACATATCGTTATATGTATACATATACCAAGCGCGAGGAAACAATTTCGGCGTACCCGATAATCTTTACCTGTCTGAGCAGATAGTCAATTATTCATCGCTTATACACAAACCGACGCGTGAGTAGCGCTGCGGGAGATTGATGGCTTATTAACGGAAGGCATGATTTGTCCAGGGAAGAGTGAGAGAGACTGTTGAAATCGACCGACTATATGGATCCGATTACGTATACCACCTCGTTGATAATTACACACGTATACGCGCGCATAATAAACGCTGCCCGAAGAAATGAACGTGAATTAGTGCTCCTATTAATTACTCGAAAACGCCCGTGTATTATAGTTTCTAATATTCCTCGGGGCCCATTTGTAACTCGCAGTTATTACTACACACACACACATACATCGCTGCGTTTCGTCTTCGAAGCGAACAGACCATTAACCGTTCCATTTGTAATCGTCAAACTCTCTCGCGAAATAATAACGTCAAAATTCCGACATTCGCGATCAAGAAAACGCGTGCAGTGTATATGGAAGGCATCAGTAGGAGCCCTGCGCGTATAAGTACATATACCTATACTCACGTGCGCGCGGGGCTCGCAGAACTATCCGTCCGTGTCCCAGACAAGAGGCTAATGCGATTGCCGCGTACAGAGGAGAGCGAGCGAGCCGACCTTATAGGTACAGGGAGAGAGAGAGAGACAGAGTCACACGCCAGCGGTGCATACTACTATGCTCCTCTGTACAGCGTTAGGCCGCCAATGAGCCAGTCAAAGGGGGACGACGACGTCGACGGCCACGAAGGCGGCTCGAATGTTGCCGTGAGAGACAGAGAAGGGAGTTGATGCAGGAGTGTCGATGCTCTTTATGGACTTGTATAGATATGCCGCGTATGCAGAGCTCTCCCTGTGTCTCTGCATGCATGTATGCATGTATGTATGCTGCATCAGCCCGTTACAGCACCGGCGCTATTCTGCATTCTCTGTCGGGTCTATAGCTATCTCTCTCCCTCTCATAGTCGTGGTCGCGGTGGTAAAAGGATGCCTGTGTGCTGATGCCGGCGGAATTGAGGCGTGGAGTCTGTATATGTGTATGCGTCACTGTGTGTGTGTGTCAATTATATTGAGTTTCTTTGGCGAGTGATTTGTCGAGGGGAATGTGATGTCTATGGGAGAGGTGAGCGCTTGAATGGCGGATATATATGAGGTTTTCGAATGTAATGCTATTATATGATGCGCGCGGCGGTGGATTATTGTAAAGGGGTATTTGAGTATATTGTGGAAGGATCCGTTATTAAGTCATGAGGAAGAGAATCTATTCGTAACAGTATATAAGGTTGTAAATAATGAAATAGCATTGTGAGATTTTATTATTTTTATTATACTGTTATGATTTATAAATTCTACAGAATTCTATATAATGCAGCTGCTATAGGTTAATCAAGTACATGCAAGATTAAGAAGACTACGGAATGAAATATTTCTAGATACCTATGAGATTGAACAATTCTTCTAATCAATTAAGTCATTTATTATAACTCATATCATTAGCAATTTATGATTTGATCGTATAATACTTTCACTGCAGTGTTTATACAGTATATACTGTATGTATATATTCATTACCGTGCATACAAAATTTGAGGTAATTTTTAACCTCCACCTCTTTCATAATCGTATAATATACGCAAATTTTATTTTATTGAAGATGTTAAAAAAGCGCGTATCAATTGAGAAAATTAAATGATTTTTCCTGTAATTCAATTATATGCAACGATAATTTATCAGCAGCACATACGCACCGGTGTGCATTTAATGCATGCTTGGATTGAGCTGTATAATATGTCAAAGGCAAGAAGTCAAATAATTGTTTACCACGGGCGCATTCACGGGCTGTACTAATTTCTAATTATCTCCTGCCTCCATGCTGCCGTGAAACGCCCGCCAGAAGCCATTCATATATAATAACTGCATGGAATAATTCCTCCGCGACTACAGAGAGATAGAGTAAGAGAGAGAGGAGAGGTCTCCTCATGCAAAGTACATCTCGCAATACACCTAACCACATATATACATTTGCATTGTACGTTACGCGTATAGCGCTCTGGTATATTACCAGAAAAAATGAGCCTCGTTTATGCGCCCATTATCTCAATAGCCTCCGACTGAAAAAAGCACCACTTACACCGCACGCTCCGACTTTTTCTCTGCCTCATCGAACGACACACACGTGCACACACATATACAGTTCATATCCGAACTATCGCAACTCTCTCGACTTATAAGTATATACCCACACACACATACAGGCATAAACATATATAGAAACGCGCATCAAGATGATGGAACTTTTCCTAACGACTATATGGAACGATGCCGCAGTACTACCCCCACGCTGGCGATTAGAAATTCTAATACAGCGAGAGCCCCGCGCAATCATCTGCATTACGAATGGCCATTCATCCCATTGACTCTCTCCCTCTCTCTCTCTCTCTCTCTCTCTCTCGGCATTGCATGTTTGTTCGCTCGCGTCTTCCGTGTACATATCTTGTACGCCGCGGTGGCAGCGCGGGATAAGCGGGTCATTACAGCTAAGCAACATTAATTCTCCTCGAGACAATTATACAGTCCTCGTTAGTGTATGTGTGTGTGGGTGTGTGTCTGTGTGAAACCTCCTTTGCCAGAGCGCGGAAATTGCAGTATATATATAGTCATACACCTATACACGTAAATTCGACGCCGCGTCCCGTTATCGTCTCTTTTTCGCGAGCAGTTCGTATTAATTAATCGGTTCGACAATGGCCCTTTCAGAGCTCGCCTACAACGCCGTATAGTATATAACACTTTATGGGAAGAGTATATGTGTGTGTATGTGTGTATAGGTATACCCGTCAAAAGTTAAATTACCAGGCAGATAAAGGCGCCCGGTGCGGATATTACTCGCGCGGGATCTCTCTCTCGCGCGCTCTCGGGTTTATATATGCGTTAGCGTTCGCACAATATATAGTCGACAGAAATGGAGAGGCTGCATGCAGAGAGCGAGATTATAGTGTTTCATTATAACCGCATAATTGTGTCTATTGTCGCGTAATTTTTATAATAATCCCACTTTTCGACCACGGCCGTGTATCTTCTTTTTTTTTCGTTTACGTATCATATACATATATGTAGACATAGACGTAAAACAATTCGTCAACGCCAACCACCCGCGGGAAATTTCGTTATACACCGATGGCGAGTCGGGTTGGTCAATTTGCATAAACACGAAAATATTCAACGACGCCAACGGTGGACAAAAAAGAACACAACGGCACGGGGGTACAAAAAACAACAACAACAACAACAACATAAAAAACGCGAACGCGATAAATTCACTCGGGACGAAAGTTTTGATTGCCCCTGTGCGAGCGCGCGCGCGCACGCGTATATATAAAAAAAATTCGATTACTCCGGCTAAAACTCCATAACAGCTCGTCCCCCGCTCACTTCTTCCCTCGCGTAACATAATTATTTCTCTCTCTATACGCGCGCGTACGAATACAGAGCCGTGTGTATGTATACGGAAGAGACAAAGTTGAAAGTTCATTTTTCGCTCGAACACTCGCTCTCGATATACACAGAGATTCTCTGTACACTGCATATACCTATATCTGTATGTATACGAAAGGAAAGGCACAAGCGACGACGACACCTTTCACGAGCGGCCGCACAACAATACAGCCGGCCGAGACAATGGCATTGTACTCATATAGAGCTGTATATATATATATTTCCATCACGCTAAGGCGATGATGCGCGAGCGTCGCCCGCTCGCGTTAAAATTGTGGGGTCGAGAGAGAGAGAAAAAAAAGCTCGCTTGTGTGTGACGTGCTCGCGGTTAGTTAACGCGGCGTCGCGCGAGCGAGCGTTTGATCGATGAAAATCGCCGGCGCCAGGCGGAGGTGCCAAAGATACAATCGCTCCGTATGCAGGGGGGTGGAAAGAGGGAGAGAGGGAGAAACACGAGGCGCACGGCATCGAGACATTTTTCAAAGGCCTGTTTCACGCGAGTGCGCGGGGAAAGAGAGAGAAGGAGAGAGTCGCGTTGGAGTAATTTCGAGGACGATGGGAATTAATGCACACACTAGCGGTGAGGGAGAGCGAAAGTTCTTCTTGCCTTAATCAATTTGAGAGTTATGGGGCCGCGGCCGAGAACTGAGGTGCGGATTATTCGTGCGCGGCGTTTCAAGTGTTGGAGAGGGAGGGAGGGCGAGGAGTTGTGGGAGAAGAAGGTGTGTTAAGCGGATTATATCTTGACGCAATTATCTGGACTGTGAATGGGAGTATCGTGATAATTTTTTTTTGGACTGGATTCATTGCTCTTGTTCCTGGAAGAATGGAGTTTGATATATTGGTGTGGAAATTCGTTTTGTTTGTGAATAATGTTATATCGGTGCTGGTTGTGGGGTAGAATTATAGTGAGGATTGGGTGTGAGCGTAGAGCTTTTAACGATTAATGGAAAGGTTTCCGATCTTTATTTTAAATATTGAATGGCAAATAAAATGTGTTTTCTATTCCATGGCTATTATTAAACGAATGAACAGAAATCGATATTTTTTATTCATATTTTAGTTAAATGTTTTTTTTTACTCTAAATGTTTATTTTCTCTTTAATATTTCACTATTATATCCTGGAAAAACTGATTTCACTGATGGAGCGTTAAATGCACTTTGTATATAACGCTTTAGTTATTCAATAGCATATTTTATAATATCTATATTATTATAAAGCTCTATAACAAAACTACTAATCCGATACAGTTTTATCCCATGCTCCACCTTTTTTTCTCATGATCATAGGCCTGAAGTTTGCAACGTTGGAGTGCAACGGAATAAAAAGAATAATTTATTTTACTTCGCGTTTATACTGATAATATTGATTTTGTGTGTAGATTTAGTGTTCATAGTATAAAATAACTATTATAACAAAGGTTTTAGATAAAATTTTCATTGTTTATAGACACTAATCAATATTGAAAAATTATTTCGTTGCATTCTAACGATGCAAACTTCTAACCCATTCGTGATCCCCTTAATTGTAGTCATTGAACATAATGCACAATTTAAAAAAACAAGTTATTCTATTTTATCTCTATATTATTTTAAATAAACGACGAAAATTTTAAAAATGTATTCCTAATCCAAAATTTCCAACCATTACTTTGAACTATTCTCTACATTTTTGGCCGATTTTAATCCCAGAAATTTTATTACGGTAATATACCAGCCCCACCTACCAGAAAAAACCATTTCATCACCGCAGTTAAAAAACTTATCGCTCTCTTGACTTTTAATAAAAGAAAAAAATTTTGCACTCCAAAGCCTCACACCGCTGCATATTTTGCAACGACGGGGGAAGACACGGTAAAAAAAAATTCTCCTAAATTCAATATAAACATTGTTAGAATAGTTTTCCCCGTTGCGCATTACTCAAAGACATCAAAGAATTTTTATCAGCGCGGCGCTGAGCTGTAGGGAGGAAGAGGAATTTTCTTATGAAGATTACCGCGAAAGTTATGATAATCCTGGGACCTCTCTCTCCCTCTCTTTCTCTCTCGAGGTATACTTAAAAATTACCCCCGACGGCGCGCGCCCGCGCGGTAAAAGTTAACGTAACTTATGGTAAAAGCTTAAAGGAAGGGGGAATCATAATAATTCTTTCCGCGGTGTCGCGATAATTCACGCGCCGTAATTTTTTTGAGGCGTCGCGCGCTCACGCCAACTTTCGTAATGAGTTTTATTAGAAAGTTTCCGTCCCTAAATGAATGGTTTTAGCGCGGTGTTATTGTTGCGCACAATGGGGCGCTGATGTAAGTCAATTTTCAAGTACTTCTATTTTTTTTTTGCGAGGATATTAAATTTTAATTGAACGGAATTTGGTATTTATTTTTCATTTTGCAATATAATTGAGTTTCGAAATATTGTTTTGCTTCATCAAGTAAATTAATCTTTCGTAAAATAAAATTTGAAATTACATTTTTCCTCGAAAAATATTTATTTTAATTAAAAAAAAAAGAATGCTTCGCTCGAACCATTCTAGTTTATTAATTTACGCACAGAACTAATGTAAATTAATAAACGTATATGATAATTAACTTTTAAATTGTAATTTTCAAGGAGGAATATGATTAAGTATCTTATCATTGCGTTTCGGAAGCCTTTATACACACAGTTTACCAAAAAATTAGTCTTCCAAAATATACGTAAAATATGCACACACACACGATAATTTCTCGAATAAATATTGTTGAAAATGAGGTTTTGTTTAACCATAGACAATTTACTCCACGCATCTCCACAAAATAAGCAAAAACTTGGGCAATTACCAATAATTCATACCCGGAACGAAGCGCGTCGCTGAAATCTCCAGTTTTCCCAACCATTTGCCTCCAAAAATCCACTCAAACCGCACTTCCGCATCTAACATCCCCTCCTTCCCCTCACCCCTTCACTCTCAAACACGATCCTCGCGTAAACTCGCGAATTATAACCGGCGCGCCGGCAATCCAGAGTCACATAGCGAAGGCAGAGGAAACTTATTAAAGCCCGTCTGCTACTCTCGTCTCTCACGGCCGTGGGGGGCGGCAAAAGGAGCGTGCAAAACTTTCATTAGATTATCCCCCGAGATTTTTCCTTGCGCCGCAGTAGTATAAGCATATAGCGTCAATTGCCGGGCTATAACGTTCCTCTCCCACTTCCTTCTTCCACCTCACTCGCAGTAGGTTTATACCCCGCGCAGCAGAGGAGGAAAAAATTCATTAACTGCGTTGAGAGAATTCTCATCTCTCTCTCTGCTATACGCGTGCGCGCAGCTCTCTCGGTCAACGAGCCAGTGGAATCTCTCTCCCTTCCTCTCGTAGAGGAAAAACTCTTACCGGATGATGAAGATGCTCCTCCTCTGAAGCAACGGAAGCGGAAGCCATTAATGGCCCTTCTTCGACTTGGCTGCTTTACTCGCGCGGGGGAAATTAAATTGAAAAATCTCGCGACAATAGACCTCGCGGTCGTAGCGATAGCCACTTGTGTATAAGGGGAATGAGGAGGTAGAATGCAACCCCTAACCCAGTGCCGCGGGGGCTGCCGAGGGATCTCTGCAGTTTTGTCGTGATCCGCGGAATCCATTAGGAGAGTGCTTACTTGCCTGCCTGGGAGCGGGCAGGTCGCAGCATTGTGCTGGCACAGGCTATAGGGATCCTTTCACCCCCCTACTACAGCGTGTACGTAAAGTGCCTCCTTTATACTCGGGGAAGGAGGAAGGGAACGCGAAAGAATGAAAGGACACGCGCCGACACGTGTATACACTACCTTCCCCTAGTTCCCGAATTGAGGCTGCTTTTTTCCCCCTTATATAAAGAACGAAAAAAAGCAAAAGAGAGGAAGTAACCCAGCCATTCGTCATCGTCGCGCGGTATGGCACACCACCGATGAAAAATTTGAATTCGCTACCACCGATTAGCTCTCCCTATACCCCCGGCCGACGACATATTCTATGCACTCTCGGAGGATTAAAAAAAAAGATAGCGAAGAAATTTTCCTCTCGCGTCTGCAATTTATGGACTCTCTTCTCGTACGTATATACACACACGACGTAAAAAGGAGAGCCAGGCAGGCAGCTTAGCTGAGCGCGAGAATGGCTGTGGGAGAGAGAACCGATAAATCGCCGCCCGTAAAACGTCGTTAAGGAAGCAGCAGCAGCAGCAGAGAAGGAGAATTTTTTCCCGGTAAAATGCGCGACAGCGCGCCCGGGAGAGACCTCAAGTGCCGCCGTTGCGACGACGACGACGGGCTGTTTATGGCGTGCGCGCAAGGAGAAGAGAGGAACCCTCTAAACTCTCTTTCTCCTCGTGTGCGATATCCTATAGAGCGCCCGGTATGTGCACCCTTTTGCGATCTTGACGAAGTGTGTGTGCCTGAGAAAGGGCTAATGCTGTATTCGCCGATAAAATTTTGTTACGCCAGCACGCGCGCGAAAAAATGATGTGCGTCTGTCCGCGTGTCTTGTTTTTCTTTTTGTTTTTTATTATATAGAGTGCGGAGGACGCGACGTTGTGTGTACGTCTCCCGGGAAATAAAGCGGCGGTAGGTTTTCTTTTTTATATACGGTAAACAATTTTTTTTCGCTTCCCACGCGGAATCTGGGCTCCCCTCTCGCGACACACGCGGGCGTTAAAATTAATGGTTATCCTTGCATTTTTTTTAAGATATATACACCCCGCGAGCTATAAAAGTTCGCCATAAGTTTATGTACGCGCCAAGAGAGAGTGAGCTCAAGCTTAACCTATATTTTTCTTTCTGTTGCAGGCACAGGTGAGTTTTGCTGCGGGAAGATATAGCGCGCCGCTATATCAAGGCAAGATGTAAGTTCAATATTGAATTTGTGGATATCGATATAGGTATAGGCGGCCGATGAAGCGTTAATTTTAGGTTCGGTCGTAGTAGGATAATGAGCGTTGACGTTGACGTTGAGCTTCAACAATATTAATAATACTTTTTTTGGAACGGTTATTTGTATGAAACTGTTCCGTTAGAGAATATACACGGGAAAACAGTGGAATTTCGGTTGTCAAATTAGACAGTTTTGGAGCGAGTTTGCTTTTTTTTTTGGAACGACAATATAAAATTTAATGTATAGAACGATCATTCCGTCTGCTTGCAACGCTTTTATTCGCAAAATTATTGACAATTGAAACTGACACAGAATGACTCCGTTGGTTCTCGAAAAACTGTATTTTTAGCAATGTTCCGAGTCACACAATCTTATCTCCTTCAGATCGCCTCCACAAGATCACCTTCGCGCGTTTCGCATTCAAAGCATTCTCCTATTCAAAATCACGAATCAATGCAAAACCAACCTACACCCACTTAACTAACCGTTTTAAATCCACCAACTCATTCATCCTCTTCCCCCACCACCAAAACATCGCTACTAAATTCTCGGTATGAAAAACGACGACGATCACGACCGCTACCACCACACGCAAAGTTCGGGCTCGCCAAAGCAAACGGGCAAAGAAAGAGAGAAAAAAGGAGAGTCAGTCGACTTTCCCCTCCTCGGAAAGTTCGCATTAATTAATCCGGCTGCAGCAGCGGCCGTGAGCGAGCCTTTAACTAGCCGAAGGGAAATAAAGACTGTCGATCGAGCCGAGCTACTCTACTGACTCCCGGGGATTGAATGCGAACGCTCGCGCGCGCGGAGGCCAATACTTGGAAAACTCGTTATAGAAGGATGATCGGTGTCGCGAGTTCTCTCTCTCTCTCTTTCCCTCTGCGTCCGCTGCTTTTCTTGCTCAAGGTGATCGGGAATCGTTAATGCGGCCCGGCCAATCGCGGAGAGAGAGATATTTTTCGAGTCGATTGCGCCTTCCCCGGTGCTCTGAATACACACACAAGCGCTTTGGCAAAAAGCAGAGCAGAGCAGCAGCATCAGCCGAGAATAAAGACACGCTTTTCTCTCTCTTTCTCTTTTTCTCTTCTTTGCTCACGATGCTCGTTCGCGAATAGCTCTCGATTACGCGCGGCGGTGGTCGAATTACGCGTGAGGGGGGGAGAGATGCCTACCTACGCGCGATCTATATACATACATACATACATATACACACGGGAGCAATTTATTCCCGATGCTGATTGCCGCAGCCTGCGTTTCTCTATATGTATATATACAGACGTGGGGACTTACGGGCTTATGTTTTACTACCTACGGAATCCTTTCTCCTTTTTCTCTCTCTCTGTCTCTCTTATACTCTTTCGACTGCCGTGCCGAGTGCTCGTTGCAGCAGCAGCAGCAGCAGCAGCGTAGAGGGGGGTAATAGAAAGTTTTGTTCGATAAGGCGCCCGCGCGCGCGCAATGAAATTTATACACCGGAGAAAAGGAGGAAGGGGGCGGCAGGCAGAGAGGAAGGATCGATCTCATCGAGAGCGAGAGAGAGAGAGAGGGTACGACGGCGCTGCAGTAACATGAATTTTGCAAATTACTCGGCATTAAACGCCTCGCTCGTTCCCTCGGCTCTACCCTTCTTCGCTCTCCTGCTTCTCTCTGCTCTCTCTCTCCGTTATAGATAGCGGATCGACGTTTCATTTTAGAAGCCCGGCTCGCTAGCGCAAAAAGCGCTTTATCATTTCCCAATAATTTTCATCCTTCGTTAAAAGCCTCGTAAATAAAAGATACTTCCCTTCACCCACCCTCCGCATATTTATCATTCTTCTCGCGAGCTAGACAAAACGATTCTCTCTCGACAAATTTATCGCCCTCAGTCCCGTTCCACACACTCGTATATATACATACATATACCTTAAAAGGACAACCGTACTCGCTGCGAATTCTTCCTCTCGCGATCGAGCCGTAAAGATAACAGCTCGCTCGCTCGCTACTCGCTGTATAAATCCTCTTCCCGGTTTTTCCTCTCGCGAATCCCGAAATTATCGAGCCATACACACGCCTTCGAAAAGTCGCGCGAGCGAGCGAGCGAGGGGCGGCAGCGTCGAGTTTAATTTGATCCGGGCCGAGAATTTATGAGATAGGGAGTAGGTATAAGGTACGAACGAACGCTGCTGCTGCTGGTAGCGCGAGCAATTCGTCGGCTCTCTCTCTCTCGCGCCCGTATAAAACGGCTGCCGGCCGTATTATTTACGAGCCGCACGTGCCGACGTCCCCCACCTCCGCCTCCGACCTTTATCCCTTCCTCCCTCACCTTCTATCGCACCTACCTACACACACCACGACCCTCGATATGTATATGATACGTATGTAGGCCACGCCGCCACTTTTTCATAATTGCCGAGCGATTTACTGCGGGCCGACACCGCCAAAGCGCAGGTGCGTTCGAGAGGAGCAGCGCATGCAGACGCGACGCCGAGGACGACGAATTATTAGGAGAAACGCTGCAATGACAGGGCGCGACGCCGGAGATGCGCGCGTATATACCAACCGCAGCGGTGACCCCCGATACGTCAGCCAATCGTGTGTGTGTATGTATATATGAGGAGAACGCGAGTGGCCGTTGCTCCATTAGCCGCGGCAGCACAGCGGGAGCCACGCGTTGCCGCTTTCATGATTAATGCATTCAACAGCCGCGAGTGAGAGGCTGCGCTCCTACTGCCCGTGCAAACTCTCCCTCCCTACCTCTCTGACACCCGTCGGACAGGTGTATATGTATGTGTGGAGAGGCCTCACCCCCTCTCTCTACATCCTCGATTTAACCCTGTCTTTTGAGGGAGAGAGCGCGCCGCTCCGTTTAACCCTTTCCGCCTCGCCTACGAAGCGTGACACTGCGTGTAGTAGAACGCGCGGTCGGGGTTTAATAGAGCACGCTGCCGGGGGTGAGAGAACGTCATCGTATAGCGGTTGATGACGCGTAGCGCGCGCCAAAAGTTTCCAATTCCTTTTTTTATAGAGGGAGGGAGTAGAATTTCAGGGTAAAAAAATACGCATGGAGGGATAGCGGTGTAAAAATACAAAGCACTCGCGATATAGAGAGAGGGCACTCTTGGGCGAAAAAATATAACGCCGGGAGGGAGGCGTGGACGAATCGATGTTTGGGAAAGCGTACAGGTATGAGCGTTGTTGACGAGCTTGATAAAATATATAGAAAGCCTGCGGGCGTGAGGTTGGCCGAATGTTTAAGTTACATGGGCGTATTTGTGATTTTTATAGGATTATTGTGATGGAGAAACATTCATTTATGTGTTGGCAATCGTCCAATTATAAATATTTTATATAATACCAAAAAGTATATAATAAATAATAAAAAGCATATAATTGTGTATATTGGCAATCTGAGTGGTGTACGAGTCTAGGAGATATAGTCTATTATAAGAATAACGACGCGATAGTATTTAGAAGAGAATGAAGTGCAGCGTGCGTTAACAAACTAGAAAATACTTTCGCACGTCGCAAAGAGCAAATACCATCCCGCTTTTTTTTCCTCCGATTCCCAGTGCGGACATTTCGCGCGAACGCAGCTCTCGGCCGTTTTCCCTTAAAAACCTAACAACCCCCGCGTGACCAAACGCCGCGCGGCGCTTCGTGCAATATTTACGCAAGGTAAAAAAAAGAGAGAGAGAGAGACAGTGTACGAGAGAAACTCGCGCTAAGCTCTTCTCTCTCTCACTGTGCTCCGTAAAGCTTAAACTCTCGGCAAACAAAGTCTACTACTACTATATACTCGAGTACGGAACAACTCCATTCGCCGCGTAAAGAGGTTTGCTAATCAATTTTTTCCGGCTGGCGCATGGCAGTATACAACACAGTATACAGACAGGAAGAGACGGAGTGTGGCGTCGTATATATATCAGCGATCGAGTCGTCGAACTGCGCCGGCGTCAGTGGCTGCAGTAAAGTTTAACGATGCGCTCTCGGTTCGCCTCGCGTGCAAATCGCGTCGCACTGTTACACGTATAAGATAGCTCTGTCGGAACGCTGTCTCCTCTCCTACATCAATGAAAGTCAATCGAACGCGCCCGTTTGTCTCTCGAGTGAGTGAGAGAGCGTGCGATAGTACGTACTTTCAAAACTGGAGCTCTGTGTTTTTGCACGCCGTGTATATAACGGCGGGTAAACAGAAAGGGAGAGAAAGAGAGTGACGCCGCGACGGCGGCGGCGGTAGTGGAATGAATAAAGTTTGCGAAAAAATGCTCGCTGAATACAAATGCTTTTAAGTGTTATGGCTTTTTAAAGTTTTCTCCGGGTTCCCGCGACTCGGGGAGTTTTGTTTGTTCTGTATACTATATATATAGTGGGTGAGGATATATGAATATATGTATATATAAGCTTCGACTCGGCTCCGAGCCACGATTTGTTTTTTAATCTTTTGCCGCTGCCGCGGCGTTTTTAAAAATTCAAACGGTTGGATAAAAGAGACGCGGACGGTGCTCTGCGCGCAGGATTAACGATGATTAAAATTATTTATTGACGAAAGTCTTTTGAAATGCACAGGATCGGCATGGGGCGCGAGGAGTATTGGGAATTGATAAAGGAATTTAATTCGTACGAAAAAATTTTCCGAATTTTGACGTAGAACGGCGTGTATGAAGATTATTGTCGAAAATATCGAAGAGGGAATGTCATTTTTCATCCACATATAGAAGTTATCCTGACTTTTTTTTCCTTTTTTTTCGAAAAAACGAAGAACCTGCCAATTTTGTGATTTTCGTCAACGAAATTCAAAAATAAAGCTTTCCCTCTGCGAACAGCTTTCATCCACTATTCAAAACCACATATTCATTATTCAGCCAACTCTATTTTCACGAGAGAAAACTTCTTCGACCTCTTCCAATACCATTGATTTTTGACTTTATCCTCCGCATCTGCAATTTCAGTATGTACAAACTCTCCCACCTCGATGCTTTACACCCGTGAGTAAACCCCAAAATCCTCCCTCTGATTTACAACTTCTATCTTACAATTTTTTTACCCTCCGAACGTCTCTTCCCAACCTTACCGGAAACCCAAGCTTTTCCTTCTCCGAAACAGCTGGCGAGAGAAAACCGCAATGCGCGGCTCGCAAAAATTAGCATATACCGCGCCGGTGGGAAATTTATCTCGCAGCTCTTATTGGAGGGCATTAACGGCTGCGGCGTCGTCGTCGTAGGAATCAGATAGCAGTCGCTATGCTCTCTCTAAACACAGGTCGCGCGCGTATCTACGTAGCTTTTTACACCTTCGCGAATCCGCGCGTAATTTACAACCCCCCCTCGTCGTTTTTTATCGGGTCGGTAGGAATGGGGAAAGAGAGAAACGGTCGCTCCAAATTGCCATCGCGGTGGTGCTCTCTTTTCCTCTTTCTCTGCGTAAGAAATTTCGCCTACACGAAGCTGTCTGTGTGCGTGTCTATATTGTTATTACGCGTCGGTCTTAAAGTCTAACGTTACGAGGGTTCAGTCTATCGAAGTGTGTGTCTGCATGTGTGTGTCTGTAGAGTTCCTACACGTGTTATTTTCGATCGTAAAGGGCCGACGGCTTCTTCTTTCTTTCTTCCCGCGACACGACTCGATCTACAAGTTGTACCTGCGCGCCCACGCGCTCCTGATGTACAGTCGTCACGAATTTATACCGAGTATGAAAATAAAGCGGCACTGGGCGGGTTTCCCTTTTTTGTCCGCGTTACGCGCGCGGGTCGGGTATAGTTGACGGGGAGGTAGGAAGGAAGAACGCGAAATTCCAGAGTCACAAGATTGCGCGCGCCGCATCTCGCTCACACATATATACACATTCTTGGGAGAAGAGGGCGAAATCTCTCCCCTGGTCTTACTTTTACTCCCGTCCATTTCCGGATTTTTTTTTCTTTTCTTCTTCATTCCGAGTCTTGGGGGTATATGGAGCTGCTGAGATTAGGCGGGCGCGCCGAGGTGAAAACTCGCTCCGTAATTTTGTATATTCTCACACGTGCTGAGGTTGGACCCGGAGATACGGATTTTCATGAGTCGCGTGTATGGGGGAAAAAGATTGTGTTGTTGTTCCAAAATGAGGAACTCGTTTATCGATGAATAATTTCTAAATGAAATTCAAAGAAATGGTATAAAAGTTTTTGTGAATAAATTTTTTTATTTCTTTTTTGTCATATGCTTAAGAATATGGGTTGCTAAATGTCAAACACAACCCGCGCAAAAATCGAGAATGTGGGCAAGACATGGGAAACATGTTGGAAAAAGCTATGGGACATATCTTGGGGATT